>PVIU01017457.1:0-41895 GCA_004026605.1 Ondatra zibethicus
AAAAGGGAGTTCTAATTTGAGGGATCTGCAAATTTGAGTAAAGTGGTCAGGAAATATCCCACCATGGAGGCGGCATTTCAGTAAAACTTAAAGGGAGAGAGAATGAGTTATGTGGGTTTCTCAATGTGCTCCAGTTGGAGCTGACAGCAATTGGATCTTACTCAAGGATACGCCTGGTGGGTTTAAGGGACAGGAGGCCAACCACAGGATTCTGGCTTCTACTGGGTGGGAAAGAAAGTCACCAAGAGAGCTGAAGCAGAGCTGTGACATGATTGCAATCATATTTCACAGGGGAGAACAGGCAATGTGGTAATGAGAGGCAGTAAGGGCCTGGAAACAAACAGAGATCCTGGTGTACACATGGGCCCGCTAGCAGCAGAAGGTACAAGAAGTTGCATTTTGGATATTGGAGGGTATTTACTGACAACCTCACAGCCTAATTGAAATGTTGGCTAAAACATTATGTATTATTTTATTCTACTCCTAGGAGTTAGGGAAATTTATCTTCAATATCTTAGAATCTCTGGCTCAAAACTCAATACATATTTATTGGTTGAATGAACACATGAACCAAAATAACACAAAGTAGCTTTGAAAAGGCAGAGGTGGAGCCAGGAATGAAGGTACACCTCTACAATCTTAGCATTCAGGAGGTAGGGGCAAGAGATCAAGGTCAGCCTTCATTACACAGTAAGATTTTATATCAATAAATACACAATAATAATAAAAAATACTGTCTTCAATAAATGAAGTGGTGGTTTTTGCCTTAAGTTATCTAAAGTAAAATGTTCACTGTCCAATAAATGCCAAATGCACCCATCCTTGTTAATGGTCTTCGAAATAAGTTACAGGACCTATTACTTCTACAAATCCCGCCCCCAAGTTACTAAAATCTACTCCAGCACTATAAAATCCTACATTTTGCCCTCTTGGTTTGTGTCAAATCTGAGTCAACACGATGCCTATGTACTACACTTGTGTGATGACATACAATCCCCCTTCTTCATTATCCCTCCCGGGACTTATGCCCCACTCGTGATGTTTTTGAGAAACGTCCTTCAGCCCTCTGAAGTACATAGGACTGCTGTTTACTCAAAGAACTTTACTACCTGGGGAGTTTTCACTCTGGTGTTGGTGACTGTGTACATGCTTAACATACGCTGAAACCGTTAACACAGAGGAAAGAACAAAGGGTTTACTAATCATTATTGTCATTTTAGATTCTCTGAACTTCTTTAAATCATCACAATATAGTTTCAAACAAGTTGACAATCTATAAAACCAACCACTTACATTATTATGACAAGCTCACACAACAGCTGTAAGCATGGTAGCAGTTTGCTAGTTTTGGTGGCAATGCCCAATGCGGTGTCCAGGATGTTCCCTTGTTCACAGTCAGTGCTCCATGAACACCGTCAGTGCTGTTCCACTGAAGACTACAGCTCAAGGAAGATCAGCAAAATTTCTAACATACATTTTATATTTACCACTGAGCCATGTATTGGAATATTGAGAAATGGAGGGCAAAGTAAAAAAGCCTTTAAATTTGTATAACCAAGGAGGTATATAAAAATCTAAACAGAAAAAGTAGCTCAGAGTATAAAACAGTACTAGAATATATACAAGATACAACAGCAATGCAAAATATATCGTGAGAGGAAGCGCTGTGACCTGCAACCAAGGCTTGGAGATGAGGGCCAGCAGGGGTCTAACACAGAAGTCTCAATGGAAGGATGGTTGGATAGTTTCTGTGATAAAGATACACTTTCTTCAGGCCGGGCCAGGGAAATGGCAGTGGGCAGAAGATATTCCACATGGACCTAAGGTTTACTCTGAAGACAGAGCCAGTGACACTTCTGGTTAGATGGCTTCAGGGATAGACCATTTCAACTTCTACTCTTTTTGTTCCCCACCCCGAAGCTGAGGACCGAACCCAGGGCCTTGTGCTTGCTAGGCAAGCGCTCTACCACTGAGCTATGTCCCCAACCCTCAACTTCTGCTCTTATACTGGGTTAGTGATAGGGAAAGCCTGGGCTAAAGGATTAGGCTAAGTCTAAATTTTCTGCTGGGAGCCACAGATAACCTGGATAGACACGCAGCAGTCAACAGTGTTGGGCTAGTCGAGGAAGGTTCTCTCTCTCTCTCTCTCTCTCTCTCTCTGTGTGTGTGTGATGTGTGGTATATGCTTGCGGGAACATGCATGCTCACAGGTGTTGACTCGTGTGTGAGCATGGAGAGGCAAGAGATTGATGCTGGCTTTCTTCCACTATCAATCTCCACCTTACTTTTGAGATGGTCTCTTACTGAACGTGGCACTCACTGTTTCAGTTAGACTGGTTGGCCAGCAAGTTCCAAGGCCCTGCCTGTCTCCTCCTCTCAGAGATGGGGTTATATACATGCAGCACCATGCCCCAAAAATGGTTACCCCCATAAAAAAAATAAAATATGACCCCAATTTCTTGGGGCCAGGAATGTGTTGGCATAATTGATGAAGGCACAGATATTACCAAGACAAGGCAGTGTGAGTGACAGATGACAACATAGCTGAGTTGAAAGCAGAGTGTGGTGGCTCTCACCTGTAATCACAGCACTTGGGGCTAAGGCAGGAAGGGTGCTGGGAGTTTGAGGCCAGCCTAGGCTACGGAGAGAGACCCATGCCAAACACTCTAAACCAAAACAAGTTCTGCTACAGACAACGGGACCACCTGCCGCCTTAGGAGTAGCTCTAGATGTGAGAACCAATAACATCACCCGAGAGAGGGCTGGACACATCAGAACGAATGATCAGGACAAACACATTTCTACCTTGGTTAAAATATACACACATACACACACACACACACACACACACACACACACAAACACACACACATATATAAAATAAATAAATAAATAAAGCCTGGAAGAGAGACAGCAAGAGAGAAGTGGAAATTTCGAGGGGGTTTTAAAAAGCAGCCTGAATTGATTTAGATGAGTGGAGTGATTGAGGAGACCACTTATAAAGCTTTTAAGACGGGGGGAAAAGCTTTCAGAGAGCACGTGCCCTATGGCCAACCAACCAACAAAGCAGTCTCATCGAGGATGAATTATGCTGAATTTTATATAAAAAACAGAAGGATAATAGAGAAAGAACAGGCCAAGTGACAGTCTTGAGTCTGACCATAAAAGCATTAAAGCATGACTCAGACTTAACATAGAAAATATTAATAGACCCTGTCTATTTGCTCACCAGTACAAATAGACCATGCCTCTTGATGAAACCACCCGATACTTCTTCCTTTCCCTCTCCTGAATTTACCTGAATTTTCAGGACTGAAAAACAAATAAATCAACAAAGAAAAAAATAACTTTAAAGTGATTTCAATGTTAATTTCAACCTACACCCAACAGAAAATAATCACAATCACTGGCCAATAATTTTTTAGTTTCCTTCTAAAAGCTGAAACATTTCCATATATGTAGCACTATATCTAAGAACTGAAATATTTCCATATATATGTATTTCCATATACAAAATTTGAAAGCACAGTAGCAACCGACATAACCAACCTTTGGTTTTTGTATCGTGCATATTTCAAAGGGCTTCTATTCATTAAAAGTCTTTGGTTTTGAATACTCCTGTGCAGGCCAACTTGTCTAACTGACTTTACTGCCAGGGATCAGTGTGCAGAGGAGGAAGTGGAGGCCTAATGGTCACAACAAGCCTGCTTTCCAGGAGCTGCCCGTCTGCAGGAAGCATGGTGGAAACGGGGACAGTAAGTCTAGGAGGAAACAGCCATGCTCAGAAAAACAGCAGAGTTGAATTATTTCTCAGTAAGTTAGTGTTTAAAAACATCTCAGCAGCAGCAGGTGTGTGCCATTGGGCCTAATCCCAGCACAAGGAGGCAGACGACCCTAAGTTAGAGGCCAGCCTGGGCTATATAACAAGGCCCTACGTCAGTAAAACCCAAATCAACCAATACAGCTGGTGAGATGACTCAGTGGGTAAAGTGGTATTTCTACATGTCTGAAGACCTGAATTTGATGTCCAAAACCTACATAAATGTAGAAGCAATGAACCAATCCACAAAGTTCTCTGGATTTCCCCCCACCCCTACCGCTGCCAAACACAAGTCAACAAAAAGTAAAACATCCTCTTGCTAGCCAAGAAAGAGAAATAGGCCTCTGCTAAAACAAAGTCACCAATGTCACCAGGACAGACACTAGTGCCACACTCTTAGGTTCTCAATCAGGAGCAGTAAAAGGAATGGGTTAGAGAGGCTGGTTCTTCCAGTGGATGAGCTAGCTCTTCTACACTACATGACTTCAGCAAAGTATGGACCATTTTCTGCAAAGACCTCAGGCCCTAGCTTGCCTTAGTGTTAAAATAGAGGCTGAGGGGGTTAGTAACCAAAATGCTAGCTATATAAAATTGTCAAAAATAAAAGTAAAGTTAAAAAATGGTTGTTGGATAGAAACCATAAAATCACTCAATATAAAAGTTCAGTTCTGGCCAGGCGGTGGTGCCTTTAATTTCAGCACATGGGAGGTAGATCTCTGTGAGTTTGAGGCCAGCTGGTCTAAAAGGGTGTTTCAAGACAGGCAACAAAGCTACAAAAAATAACAACAAACAAACAAAAAATTTCAGTTCTAGGGGCTGGAGAGATGGCTCCGTGGTTAAGAGCACTGACTGCTCTTCCAGAGGACTGGGTTCAATTCCCAGCACCCACATGGCAGTCCATAACTCCAGTTCCAAGGGGATCGAACACCCTCACACAGGCACACAGGTAGACAAACACCAATGAACATAAAATAAAAATTAAAAAAATTTAAAAAGTGAAAAAAAAAGTTCAGTTCTGGAAAACAAAGATATCAAATAAAGGAAGGGCTGGCCCTGGTCCCACAGCCGACACTCTAGAGCGCAGGGCTGCCCTCCTCTGAGTGCTCTGCTTGCCACTTCCTGGTAAAGCCAGTCCTGTGACTCAGCTTGCCAGGTGGCTGCAGGCAAACACTATGCTGCTGACCTTTCACAAGGGCCTCTGGTGCCAGGAGGAAGAGCAGGAACCTTGGCATCAGGTGTCTGCCTTTCCTGTCCATAAAGTCAACAGCAGGATTATTTCAACGTGGACACCAGGAAGTGTCAAGTCTCATACCTTTGTACCTAAAAAAAAGGAACCGTGTTTACTGTCCTTGTGTTGTTTTTCCTTTGTTGGTTTTGTAGGCCGCGATGACTGCTGTGTCCTAAGCTTGGATTACACATTAGGTGGCTTCACCAGCCAAATACACAAATGCACACAGATCATTACAGATGTTACCGTGATGCCTACTCTCTCAGAGTTGTGTCCCTTGTCTTAGAGCAGAAAAATTAGCATTTCAGCAAGGCCATCACTGAGTGATCAGACACATGCAATGCAGGGGCTTGGACTACCTAGCTGCTTGTCTCGTTCCTCACGGCGTTCCCGGGCCAGACGCTGACGGTCGTCAACTCGCAGCATGGGCGGAGGGTCTGAAATGAGATGGGAAGCAGAAGAGTGAATTTTAAAAAGATATACGCTGGTATACATCTTTTGTTGAAAATATTTGATGAACAAGGGGCTGAGCAATAGCTCAATGGTAAAGAACAATTCTTTACTCTTGCAGAGGACCTGAATTTGTTCCCAGTATCACAGCTGGTGTGTGTGTGTGTTTCACAACTGCCTGTACTCCAGCCCCAGGGATCTCACAAGCTCTTCTGGCTTCCATGGGCACTTGCTTACATGTACACATATCCCCATACAAACACACATATACATATAATTAATTTCTTCTTCTCCTTCTTCTTCTTCTTTTTTTGAGGTAGGGCTTCTCTGTGCAGCCCTAGCTGACCTGGAACTCATCCTGCAGATCAGGCTGGTCTAGAACTCAGAGATCCACACACTACCATGCCAGCCTACACAATTAAATTTTTAAAAATGTTTTTGAAATAGTAATATTCTTATGAAAATTAGTATGTGTCTATACTCAGTGATATGCTTTGTTATCATTTCTTTCCTGAGAGCTCCCAAGTATTTTTCCTCTATTTTAAAGCATTAGGGATCTGGGAGTAGAGTTCAGGGGTAGTGCTTGGCCAGTATGTCTTGAGTCCTTGGTTTCAATTCCCCACACCACCAGAAAATTAAAAAAAAAAAAAAAAACCTTCCCCCAAAACCAACAAATCAAGTAAAATATTTTTTTCTGAAGCCTTTTGATAGTTTCATAATATAATATTTGTGTCACTAAGCTATCTGATTTCTATTATTCTTATTTATTAAAGCTGAACTCCTTATACCATGGTTGTGATCCCTATATGGGGTCATGTAACAGAAGGTGGGAGTCATAAAAACTTGGGCAATAGGGCAAGGCTTCTGGACTCACAACAACCAAAAATTAATTCAAAATCAAATATGTAATGAACCATGGTGTTCTTGGTACTGCATACCCGTGCTGTACACATGCTTCTACTGTAGCCTTGGTTTGGAACACACTTCATGAGTTGCACTGCGCATGCCATCCAACATTAAATGACTCAGCTCAGACTCCGGATTTCTGAATGTTAGGAATTGCAGTGTCTTTATTGTACATAGAAAGTTTCTGCTTGAGATAATGGTTGTATAATGTTCTGCTTGTATAATTGTTTAATTACAGAAAATAGACTTAATACCTTCCTACTGTCATTCATCAGCATGGAAGCAACAAGCTGATATATCTTTGCACTGGATATTTGTTAGAATATTGTGTGTGCGTGTGTGTGAATGCAGGCATGTGCTTTCCATGGCACATATGTGGAGGCCAGAGGACAACCTCGGGTGTCGCTCTTCAAACACTGTCACTTCATTCTTTTGTGAGTCCTAAGTCTCAGTGATTTAGGACTCACAAACTAGGTTAAGCTGGTTCACCAGTGAGTCCCAGGACCCATCTGTTTCTGCCTTCTCAGTGCTGGAATTACAACTGTGGGCCAACGAGACATAGTGGGCTCTGGGGACTCAAAGTTAGGTCTTTTGCAAGGCAAGCCCTTTACTGACTGAGCCATCTTCTCAGTCCTCAGATTCTTAATTATGAACTTTCAAATGTTCCTGTAGGATGACTCATCCCCACCTCCGAAAGACATAGTTGTGAAATCGAAAAGGGGTGTGTGGCCTCACCCAGGCAGTGTGTCAAAGGTTATCTAAGGAGGGGGTGTGTGATGAAAGCAAATACTATTTTGAAGAGAAAAAACCAGAATTAATCAATACAAAATTAAAAGGAAAATGTTTGCTTTGTCACTTAGTGCTCCTTAAGCTCGAGGCTGATTCACTCCTAAAAGCTAGCAACATGAAGGTCTGAAGGTCAACCACAAAAGGACACTGTGAAAAGTATTTTAGAGAAGTTACTTTTAAAATTACCACAGACGAGTTCTGTTAATAGATAGTTTCAGTCTAAAAGACGCAATGCTTATATTTTGTCTTCAAGCATATCCTAAATTTCACCCCAAAATTTAAAAGATGATTTTAATAATACAAATATATGGTATGCCCCTCCTGTGCAAAGTAGCACTGAGAGATCTGGGTCATATGAGATCTGGGTCTCCGAAGGTGAAGAAGCAATTCCTGAACATACAATACAGTGCTTCCCTTTCAGATGTGTGCATGCGTGCTTGTGTGTGTGTTTGCACACATGCCTGTGTATGCACATGAGGCCAGAGAAGGAAGCCTGTTACTCTCTACTGTATTCTCTAGACACAGAGTCGGCTCCCCACCGTAGAAAATAAATAAAATCTAAACGACATTTGAAAAGAGAATTTCCTCTTTAGGTTGGGATACAGTTAGTGGCACAGTGCTTGCCTAGCATAAGGAAAGGCCTTGGGTTTGATCTCCAGCACTGTAAAAACAAACAAAATCCAAAGGGACTTCTACTGCCGTAGGGTGCTCACAGGAATCTAAGGAGTGAAGGTCTCCTAGAGGAAGTCCCACGGGGACTCAGTACCCTCTCCAGTCCCATGCACAGAAAAGCCTCCAATAAGTACTAGCTGTTGGCGGGAACATGGGCGGGCAGAGGTGGCTGGGTAAAGGGGAGATCTCAGCTTGCTCGTTAAAATGTGGCTGACCCTGCTCAAGCAACAATACCCACTGCTGTCTTCTACTAAATGTCAAGCCAGACTTATCTGCTTCGATAAAGATGCTTTCCACATGTCAAAAAGACGAAACTAAGTAGAAAGGAGAATGTTTTGTGAACCTGGGCCCAGGCATGTCTGTCTTCATTCTTACCGATGCACGGAAGTTGAGGGGTCCAGCTTGAATAATGCATGAAGCAGGTTTCCAAGAACCGTGTGGACTCTCGTCATCATTGTGTGGCATGCTCAACTTGCCCAGGAAACTCACAGTGCTTGTGGGATGCTGGGAAGAAGGGCGCTGCCTGTTCAGATGTTTGTATTATGTTTACAGACAGTTTATTTCTCTATGTCACCAAATGGAACAGATCATGACTCATAAGCAATTATAGAAAATTACTCTGTAGGTAGGTTACAGCCATGGCAGGGAACCAGATGAAGGCTTACTACTACTGTGTGGGTGTCTAGACCTGTAAAGATCTGAGTGGGTTTTAAGAAAGTCACAAAAGAGATATACAATAATGCTGGCCATATGGGCTCAAAAACTGTGTTGTAACTTAGCTTCAAACAGAGCCCCTTTTAGATCAGTGGTTCTCAACCTGTGGGTAGTAACCCTTCAGGGTTTGGATGACCCTTTCACAGGGGTTGCCTAAGACCATCAGAAAACACAAGTATTTACATTAAGGTTCATAACAGTAGCAAAGCTACTTTTGAAGTAGCAACAAAAACACTTTCATAGTTGGGAGCCACCACAGCATGAGGACCTGTATTAAGGGGTCTTGGCATTAGAAAGGTTGAGAAGCACTGTTTTAGATGCTGCTTCATGGTAAATGTGTTCACGCATGGCATCTCAGTGATTATCAGACAATTTTAAAAGGCTTGTGTTTTCATTTCCATTTGAGAGAGAGAACTCTAAGGTGACTGAGAGATTTGACTTTTGCACCATAAATCTGTGTGAGAGGCTTTTGGTGGCAAGGACAGGACCAAGTGCTCCTGATTCTACGTTTAGTTTCTACTTACCATGTGACGGAGGCTTTTGAAATTACCTTCCCCTTCTCCACATAACATCTTACCTGGTTTATTTCCTGAGTGGTTGCTATTTTGTCCTGAAACTGTGGAAGTGGGGCGGCTGGGGGCAGTTTTCTTTTCTTGTACTTTATAGCCATCAGGCGCTACAGAGTGAGACAAAAGGAGACACTCCATTAGTTCCTTAAAATTTATTCACAAGCATTCAGTCATCCAGTATTTACTGTTAACCTTTGTATCAGGTAGGAGGCTAGAGTCAAAAATACAAGGTAGTAGTTACAACCCCCACTCACGAGCAGGGCACAGCAGCGGAAGGGACCAATCCTGTATCAAGGGCATGCTCCGGGGCCCAGAAGAGCAGACACCCTTGCTGTCAAATTTCACACAGAAGGCAGCCCTGGGGAAGTCTGCCTGGAAACTAAGTCTTTTCACTGTTGTTTTGAGACAGTCTTGGATAGGAGGCATTGGGTTACCCTGGTGCTTACTATGTAGCTCAGGCTGGCCTCAAACTCATGGAAAATCCTCCTGCCTGAGCTCCAGCCTCCTGCCCGAGTGCTGGGGTTACAGGAAATAGTCTTTGAGCTCTGTTCTTAGAAAGTTTAAACAAGGAATTTAAAAAACTCCACAAATGCAACCACAGAAATCACTGAAAGGGAACCAGGAGATAATAAACACTTCTGAGAAAGGCTCTGTCCCAAGTTCAACTCAAAGGTAATTAGTATTATTTCAATTTTCAGTGCTGGGTACCAGATCACTCACTGGCTCACAGCTGCCAGGCAAGTGCTCTAGTTAGCTGCATCCTCAGCACAGCAAAGATTCTTAGACGCAGGGAACCGTATCCTGAGACAGGAACAAGGGGCAGAAATAACAGGTATTTCTCTGGTTCTTAGAAATATAGGATTCTCCATGTCCAGGACAGCTGTTTGACATAAATTACTTGACTGAACCCATTTTCAAAGGATGTTTGCTACAATTTCAGAAATCATGTCAAAAACCCAAGTTCTTCCTTTCTCTTGCTTCTACAGCTGCTCCGCCTTCAACACCCCCCCATCCCTGTTCAGCTACTGTTTTTTCAGCTAAATAGGTCCTTTGGAGTCATCTTTGCATCTCTTTTTATTCCCTACATTTAATTCATTAGTTCTTTCTGTTTTCCCTGGAAAGCATCTGACCGCTGTGATCCCTCTCCTACAAGTGTCTTTAACCACGCCACTGACTACCTGACCTCATCATGGCCCCTTCAGTCTGTCCTCACATCAACCACCACATGAGAATACTTCCTACCCTCCCTCTGCTCAAAACTCTCCAGCAACACCGCCCACTCCACCCAGAGGAAAATCCAAGGTCTCTACCATGGCCTGAAAGACTTGGTGTGCTTTGGTCTTGGTGGGGTAACACTTCCCATTCTGCTTGGTTCCAGGAGAACCAGCTGCCTCCATAGTCCATCTCAGACTCTGAGCATGTACCCAGAAACTCTTATCCTGATGGGGTCAGCAGCTGGGTCTGTGCTTCACTGTCTTTGCATCTCTGCTCAATTGTGACATCAGAGTCCTCTGACCTGTTTAAGAAAGGCACTTGCCTCTCCTCCCTAGCCTAATTAGTCCTTACCCATGGGCATCTATGATTTCCTGTTGGAAGGCGACAGAACAGGATATTATCTAGAAAATAGGGTTCCATTTGATCAAGGGGTTTGAACCTAAACAGTGGGATGACGATTACATCTCATGAAGACTAAGTTTAAAGGAACCTTCCAAGATATGTTTCCCCTCTGCCCCCCTCTTCTCTCTTTCTCTTGTTCTCTGAGACAAGGTCTTGGCGTCCAGCTTTGGCTGGCCTGTGCTCACAATATAAGCCAGGCTGACTTGTAATTCATGGGACTGTCCCTGACTTAATCTTCCAAGTGCTGGAATTATAGGCATGTACAATTTACACCTGGGGGAAAAATTACTGAATTTACAAGTGGATTGTAGAGACCCAAACTTTGCCTTCTAAGTGAGGCAAATGCTAACTTTTTGTGGCTATATTTCAACCACATATGGAATTTGCTAGCTAGGTTCAAACAACCTCTTTGCCTTCAGTGACATTTCAAAGATAAATACTGATGAGTGGCTTGTGATTTATACACTGGGCTCTTTTTTTCACCTTGTTTTCTGGAAAGCTTTGTAAAAATTTAGGAAGACTGTATCCTCTGAACCATGAGTCAAAACAAACACCCCTTAGGAGAGGAAAATGATTCAGCAGAAAGGGCTGATGATGTGGCTCAGGGGTAGAGCACTGGCCTTGAGTATGGTGAAGGCTTCACATCCATCTTCAGCACCAGTGCTGAGGAGGATTCAGTAGAACGGGCAGATAGTAAATGAACAGTTAAATAGCAGATGGCCTTGGTCATGGGCTTCTAACAGTACTTGCTACTTAAGGAAACTTTACTTAAGCTTCCATTTTCCAGTTGGAAAAGGGTCCACACCACGTAGTGCACACCACGGTGAATGGGGCGGCGGTGGTGGTTAAACCAGGATAGGTGTAAGTGGACCAGGACAGGACCTGACACTGCCCCAAGAAAGCAGCAGATGCTAGGATGGATCCATAATACTGTTCTGTGTTCACCATGTTTTGGTGACAGTTTCATAATTAGAGAGGCAGCCCCCGAAACACCCATACTGGGGTGTCATTGGAACTTCTGTTGTTCACTACGATAGAGCAAGCTTTTCCCTCATGTTGCAAGCTAATCTCTCAAAAATGACTCATAAGTAATAAGTAGACGTGCCACAGGGACTGGGAGTGAGCGGCAGATGATTTTATTTATTTATTTATTTACTGTTATTGCCAATGCATAAAAAAACTGTTTAAGAACATCCCTCTAACTCTTTACTTTTATGTTGCCTTCTAGAAGTTTTATTATTAGAAGAAATGGGCAGATTCCTAGGAAAATATCCAACTGTTGGTACACACATACATACACACACACACACACACACACACACACACACACACACACACACACACAGAGTTTGCATATTATCCTGAAGGCTATTTCAACTCTTTTTGCATTATTAAAAACAATAGGTATATATATGAAATAAAATGTACTGAAGCGAGTGTTCCACTGAGCCGGCCCGGTAGGGCATGGCTGCAGTCCCAGAACTTTGCAGACCGAGGGAGAGAAAGAATGACTGCAAAGTTTCAAAAAATGGTCATTTTATTTTTAAATAACCGGACTATAATCGCACCCCTGGCTTAAAACATGTTTCATACATTTTCATCTCTTTCTTGTTTGGCGTACTCACCCAACATCATTTAATTTTCCAATGCTAATTGACTTTCTTCCTTACGACAAATACCAGCCCCAACTGAGTATTCCAACAAGATGCCCAGCTGTGTTCAGTGTGAGTCGTGCATCTGAATCAGCCCCCAGAAAAGCTCATCTCTTTCATTTGGTTCTAATTTGCTTTATTGTACAAAAAGCCAAATGTCAAAGATAAATTTTATGTTCAACAATTCCCTTAGGCATCAGGGAAATGAAGTGAACATTGCATTGAGGCTGGGGTGTGGCTCAGTGGTTAGAGCATTCAGCGTACAGAAGACCCTAAGTTCCCAATACTGCAACAGCAATTGATAACAACAAAACTCACAAATAAAAACAACTACCTTGAGACTGCATCTCATCCAGCTAGCATAGCTACTGCTGAGAACACAAAAACTAGGGCTCTATGGTTGAAAGCATTTGCTGCTCTTGTAGAGGACCTGAGTTTGGTTTCCCAAGCCCAGGTTTGATGGCTCTTAACTCCCTGTAACTCCAAGCTCAAGGGAATGTAAGGCTTTGTTTTGGCCTCTGCAGGAAGAAGCACACATGTATGCACACCTCCCCTTTCTCCCTGCCACATCCATAATACACACATGAATACATTTTTAAAATCTTTTTAAAAAATTACAAAAAAGGAGACTCAGTAAAGAGCCCATTGGGCAAGCCTGAGTATGAAAGGGTGTGGTTTGAATGAGGATGGCCCCAAGAGGCTCATGTATTTGAATGCTTGGTCATTAGGGAGTGGCACTACATGAGAGAGATTAGGAGGTGTGGCCTTGTTGGAGTAGGTGTGGCTTTACTGGAGGGAGGAAGTGTGTCACTGGGGGTGGGCTTTGGGGCTCCAAAAGCCCAAGCCAGTCATGGTGTCTTGGCTCTTCCTGCTGCTTGAGATGCAGATGTAGAACTCTCAGCTACAGGACAGGTGTGCACCACCGTGCCAGGCTTGAACTGTCGGACTCTGTGCTCCACTGCCACAGGAGTCCATGTTTCGCCCACTACTTCTTTGGTGGTTATAGTAAAGACAAGACAGGCAGACCTGAATTTGATCTGAAACCTGGTTCTCATTGGCCGAGTGACAAGTAGATAATGGGGAGATAATTTACATCACAGATGAATCAGGAAGATGTGTGCTAACAATGTACACAGGCATGTCACACAGAAAGTTTGCTCAGGCCCTTTCTCCCAACTTCTATACCCTTCCAGTGTCTGGGGACTTCCATGTCAGCAGTGTGTCTTGGAGCAGGCAAACCTGCTTCTGTTGTGTGAGTCCCCTGTGTACCACTTAAGCTAAGGCTCAACTTCCCTTTGGTAAAGAAAGCAACGAGACCTAATGCTGAGAAAATGATGTCTAGGAAGGCAACCCAATACCTTGCTGGTAGGAAATCACACAAAATCATTTGGGTCTTCCTCTTATTCCCTACACACTTAGCAAACTGGCTTTCTTTCTCCTCCAAGCTTTGGAGAAAGAAAACCTAGACTAACTTGGCTACAGTGTTCCTGGAGAGCAAACACAGATGGGACAGAGAAAGCTGGTGCAGCACTGGTTTCAAAGGCTTTCAACTCAGTTACAATCACCTCCCTGGGGTCCCTGCAGAGACTGAACATGTTGGCATGGTTTTCAGGGTATGATCTGGCCTGGGAAAAGCTAATAATCAGTCTTTCTGGGGTTTGAGAGAGGAACTTTAAGACCTTTATAATACCAAGTAGAAAATAAGCCTTAAAACCCTCAATCATCATAATATTAAAAATAAATTATTCATATTAATTTTAATAGTACAGGGAATTTCACTATATAAGAACAACATGGGGCTGGAGAGTTAATCCAGGAGTATGGTACCTTACCTGCCATGTGTGAATCTCTGGGTTTGGTTCTCAGTACCCATCCCCCCAAAAGCCAACAAAACCTAAAACAAAGCAAAAAACTCACCAAACAATGAAAAGAGAAATTTATCTTTGGCTTTTCAAAATTAAAAAAAAATCAAAACTCTTAAGAAACTATTGGATAAAGCTACACATACCACCTTTAAATTTAATGGTAGGAAAAGAAAACATTTTAAATGACTCAGGTGATTTTCCGATATTGTTTACTTGCATCTTTTCCTCATGTTCAAATGGGAAAGTTGAGCCATATACCATGATGCTCAGTAAGCTTTTGCCAGCCTTAGGAAACTGCGGGTGATCTTCCTGTGCCTTTAAAAGCTTTATTCCATTAGGTCTAAATGAGCATGCTGGAACACGGCCAAGAGGAAGCATACAGATAAGATGCCTGTGGACAGCCTTGGGACACTCTCCCTGATGCACTCAAGGCCAAAATACAGAGGCAGCAGGCACTGGAGACTGTTTCTCTTAAGAGCTGTGCAGCTTCAGACAGGCTGTGACTGAGCCTCTACAGTCCACACCACTGGGACTTCCTATGTTCCCTGTGATGGCCTGCCTTAGGAGGTCCAGGGGTTTCCACTGCTTCCTTTTGACCTTTGAACCTATGACATGATGATGGAGTGCCTTCTTGAACAGCTTTATATAACTGGTCTAATGAATGAACTGCTTATTTGGTCAGAATTTGGATTTTACAGCACATTCAAAGAATGGATCTGGAGAACAAACCTTGGGCCTTGTGCTTGTTAGCCAAGAGCTCTCCCCTGGGATAAATCTAAACCCTTGGTTGAAACAGTCTCAAGCTAGCTTTGAACTCATGATCCTCCTACTTTAGCCTCCCTAGTCCTGGGATTATAGGCATACAACATCATGCATGGATTTAATTATGAGTTTTAATAAAATAGAGAATATGGGCTGGAAGGTAGCCAACGTTTAGAACTCAGTTCCTCTCTCTGTCATTTAATTGGCCTTTGTGGACATTCAGCTTGGTGATGGTAACTGAGAACACACGACATCACGCTCAGGTTGGTGATGGCAACTGAGAACACACGACATCACATTCAGGTTGGGGATGGTAACTGAGAACACATGACATCACATTTTATCATAATTGGATATTAGCAGTTCCATGTTTAATCTAATAGTTTCAATCCAGACACTGCTATTGACCAGATGTTGCTATCCTCACAGATATACATTTTATATATTTATATATAATCATTTCTCATACTTATCCATTCAGCTATACCTTCCAGGATTATTATAACATTTCAATCATAGATATTAACTATTTATCCAACTTTAGTTGTGAAATTTGCATTCTAGGAAGGAATAAAGCAAATTCATAACACCTGCTAGCTTGGGTATTTCACACGACAGAGAATTTTTCTTCCACTTAAATTCTGAGCCATAATCACTCACTCGATTTGTGTAGCAATAATCGAAGCTCACAGGAGTGAGCACGAGACAAATACACACTCACTGTCCCAGCCAGCCTCAGCTTTCTTCCTCCTTTACATTTTTCCGACAGCACCCCACTAAAACGCATGAGGCTGGGTATCAGAAATAGTACCATAGGTTGAGTAGCCCTTGGGGTTCTGAGGGAAAGAAACCTAGGCCGACTTGATGGCAGCTTTCCTCAGGAGAAAGCCACAGATGTGATCATAATGTTCCAGATTTTGTTTTGTTTTGTGGTTTTTTTTTTAATTTCAGAACATTTGTATATACAAAATTATGGGGGCTGGAGAGATGGCTCAGAGGTTAAGAGCATTGCCTGCTCTTCCAAAGGTCCTGAGTTCAATTCCCAGCAACCACATGGTGGCTCACAACCATCTTTAATGGGGTCTGGTGCCCTCCTCTGGCCTGCAGGCATACACACAGACAGAATATTGTATACATAATAAATAAATATTTTTTAAAAAAATTATATATTTTGGAGATAAGATCTAGGTCTCAATATGAAATTAATTACACTTCATGTACATCTATCCTGAAAGTAATTTAATATACTTTTTGTACATGCATTTTGGCTGAAACCTATCACACGAAGCTAGATATAGAATTTTCAGCTTGTGGCATTAGTCAATGTTAAAAAAAAGTTCAGTGTTTTATCAGACAAATTTTAAAATCAACTGATCAAGCAAGAATGTGAGGAATTTCAGTGCAACTATCCAAACACAAAGAGAATATTGCTGGGACTGTGTAGGAAATCACATGGCTCTTACAGCTCCAGCTGACGGCATGGGTAAGAACAGAGACAAGCCTTTCAGCCTTAGAGATGTGCAAATCCCATTGTCTCTTAAAGTAATTTACGAAATTTGTTTTGATAATTGGTTCTAAAACAGCCCAAGAAACAGCCACCCTAGGTGAACATGAGGGAAAGAATGTTTTAGAACACATATGTTCAACATGTTTTCTGGGAATGAGGCATCACCTACTAAGATGCTTTATTTACTACTGAAACAATCCCCCACACACCGAGCCAACAGAACTAAACTTTACACAATTTAAATTCTATTAAAACCCTCTTTTTTGGGGGGTGGGGTGGGGAGATGTGTTTGCTTGTTTGAGACTGGCTGGCCTTGAGTTTACTGGCAGACAAGGATGACTTTAAACTTCTAGTCTTCCTGCCTTCATCTCCCAAGTGCTGGGATTATAGATGTACACCAGGTAGGAGAAGGCTTTATAAAAAGATTATTTAAGAAGTTGTGGAGATATGTTTGTGTCGGTGAACATGTGAGCGCAGGCGCCTGAGGGTCTAGAAGAAAGTGTCCGATTCCCTGGAGAGCATTAGCTGGCAACTGTGAGGCACCTGATGTGGGTGCCAGGGGCAGCACTCGGATTAATCACTCAGCCATCTTCTCAGCGCCAGGAAAAGCTTTCACCTTAAAACAAACAGTAAACAGATGGAAAACTTTCCTTCAGACCTAGGATGATTCTCTAAATGGAAAACCTCATTTTTTCTACCTATTGTGGCAGACACCAGGTTAGACAGTGTTCACTGGTGACTTAGCTGCTACACACATTATCCCCGTCCCTTGGGAATTATGTGCATGACTATGCAAGATACAGGGCAGAGTACACAAAGGGAGGAGAATCTAACCATGGGAGAGGTTTCCAGTTATCATGAGAGACGTAAATCAGAGACTATCATTATCACCCAGCAAAACGTCAACAGCTGGGTACAGTTATAAAATTAGATTAAATCAATTAAGCCCAGTCTGTAATTAGAAAGAACTATTTAAATAACATGGAAAAGACACATAATTAGAATTCAACTTCATTGCTTAGTTAAAGCAAAGTGTACCAGGACAATGATTTACTTCAAGGAAAATTAACACAAATAATGGCAATATTTTACAGACTTACTATTCCAGTTGTTACAAGACAGAAAAGCTTTCACGCTTAAGCAAAAATGTACAATTCCTGGAAACAGCCCTCAATAAACAGTGGACTCAGTTTAAAATACTAGTTTGGAAAAAAATTAAATCCTGAGTATTAGCTGAAAGAATTTAATCAGTGAAGCTTGTTGCTCAATATCGATAATTGTTATTCTTTTGTAATAAATCAGTAAAATATTTTGAAATTCTGACATGAATTATGTATAATTTCACTAAGATGAGTGTTAGGTACTGAAAGAGGAATTTACCCCAGTCTCTGTCAGCGACCACTAAGCGCTGTCAGCCCATAGCCATTTCCACACCTGCCACTTTGCCCTCATCCTCTCACGGGCCCTCCGCCTCCGCGTTTCCCCAGCTATCCACATTAAATCTTCCTTTGTTTCTTTGTTTCCAGCAGCACTGGGTTCATGGCACAACTGGCCAGAACGGCCCCTGGTCCTGGCCTTACCCACTGTCCACATTCCTGCACTAGAGTGATGCATTTGCCACCAGTGGTCACCTGCAGGGACATCATCAGTGTCACAGGCCACACGTCACATTACGTCACATCACGGCTCACTCTTGGCATAGTCACTCTTTTATAAACGTGCCATGACCTGTAGTCACCATTACACAAGTGTCCAGAACCCCATCCATTTATCATAGTTCAGCTCAGTCAGCTCCCATGAAACTGTTTCAAGCTGTTCTTCACACCATCACTTTGTTTTCTTTGACTTTGACAACACTGTCATCTTCCTAATGCTACTTGACATTTTTAAATAATGTTTTTAGTAATTCTTTGAGGATATCATGCAATGTTTTTTGATTCATGTTTACGTTTCCCATCTTTTTCCACATCCATACCTTCTTACCCACCCGACTTCATGTTCATTGCCCACCCCCTGCTGCCAGAGTCTTACTATGTAGCCCAGGCTATACTAGAATTTTCATTGCTGGCTAAGGCAGAAATAACAGAAGAAACATTTGGTTATCTTCAGTTTTGGTGCATAATTGCCTCCTGGGCCCTTTCCCACTCCACTGGCCTACACGCACTGTGCACCCTATGATTTAGGTATTCCTGCTTTCCATCAGAGTCAAACCCCCAGACAAGAGCACTGACTTGGGCACTAAGCTGGATAAGTTCTGGGGCCCATTCGGGCTCCTTCAGACACCTTGCAATGTAGGAAACAGACATCTGGATGCGACATGAAAATGCAGGAGCAGAGAATGCTCAGCACAAGGGATAAAGTCTACCTTGGATTAACCAGCACTGGTTACATTCACCATGCTTTTTCTTTGACACTGGCTCTTCTATAGCCTCACTATGTAGTTAAGGATAACTCCTGAACTCCTCATCCCCCTGTCTCTACCTCCCAAGTTCTGGGATTACAGGTACATACTACCACGCTGGGTGTCATTATGCTTACTTTTGAGACTTTCTGGAAGACAGAAGCTTAGGCAGCCCAAGGGCCTGAGAGAAGACACACTGTGTGGGTTCTGTCTTTAGGTTTCAAGAGCCAGGGTCTCACTATTGAGCAAAGCTAGACTGGTGCATTCTTGCTGCCTCTCCCTCCTAAGTGCTGGGCTTAGAATTATGTGGTTGAACATTCGGCTGTTTTGCTTTTTTCTAGTAAGAGAAACAATAGGGTTTGAGTATTGATGTTGTGTCCTGTTGACAATTTCCCTCAATGCTTTGTGAGACTTCATTCATGCACACGCAAGCATATATTCACTCAGAATCCACTTCATTCATTCACAGGCAAGCATATATTCACTCAGTATCCACTTCATCCACTGATGGATTCATAACAAAGTCACATTTATAGAAAATGAAAATGAATGAATTTACGCCCTGGCAATACTGAAGCATGCATGGACAGTCTGTACATGGCGGTCCTGTTGAACTTGTCCATATTGGGTTTCATGGTCTAAGTTAATGAGGACAACTGACCAAGTCTCTTCCTCAAGAGGGCACCAGATCTCTTTACAGATGGTTGTGAGCCACCATGTGGTTGATGGGAATTGAATGCAGGACCTTTGGAAGAGCAGGCATTGCTCTTAATCGCTGAGCCATCTCTTAGAGGTCTAGATTTCTGCAGCTCATATGACAGGAGCTAGAGCTTCATTAAAATAATAGAAAAACCCACTTGTTCTCTTGTTCTTACCCCTTTCCATGCCACCCCTTGATTAATTAAAAGACTCCAGGTGGAAAGAGAAGGAAAGATGGTCACAGCAAGGTGAGAGGAGGCAGGAAGGAAATGTTCCAGCCATGCTCTCTACCAAAATTCAGGCTCTAGAGCATAGCTGTTCAGGACTGATCAGTGTGCTGCTCAGCCTCAGCCGTATTAACTTGTGCTCAGTCAAAACGAGTCATGTTGACTTTGTGTCGACTGAACTCTTGGGTTAGTATCTAAAATGGACACAGGAAGCAGAAATGTGTAAGAACACTCAGCAAGCCCCACTGCTGCCTCCCCTCATCACTCCAACACCTCCCCGCCCGCCCCACCCCTTTTCTATTTTCTTTCCCACTAAATTCACTTGGCTCTCATGGAGGCTGAGGTGGAAGGTTCATTGTGAATTCACGGGAAGCTTGGGCTATATAGTGAGTTCCAAGCCAGCCTGGGGTATAATGTGAGAGAGACCCTGTTTCCTCCTGTTACAGAGAACAAGGAGAGAAAGAAAAAAAAGAAAGGAAAGGAAGGAAGGAAAGAAGGATGGAAGGGAGGAGAAATGGAGGGAGAGAGGGAAGAAGGGGAAAAGAAAATAGAAAACTAGTTCCTAGTACAGAATTAAGATACTATTGTGTTAATTAAGATGCTATTGTATTAAGTGGATCCTTCCCTCTCTCTCCACATTTTTGATAGACAGACCTGGAACAAAGGCAGCCTTGGAAGACAGTAATGGAGCCGTAAGCTCGGGAGCCAGAGGCTGACACTGACATATGCGGCAAGCGGCTGGCTCAGCAGCAGCTCTGAAGGGCAGTATCAGGCTGGTGGCTCAACCAACAGCACGGAATCAGTGACTGCTTTGTTGGGATGGCCTGCTAGCTAGGCTAGGCAGCTCAGCTCAGCTGGCGTGCATAGCAGCGTGAAGGCTAAAGCTGCCTGGCCAGCTGTCCTGCCTGTGTAGCACACAGGCAAGTGTGACAGATGGGAGGTGAGAGCTGGACAGTATTCCAGTGCACAGCAGGATGTAGAATGAGCAGGCACCAGTCCAGCATACTACAATGATGACGGCAGTCTCCAAAACAAGAAACATAGAGGTAATGAAAACGGAATCTGCTCAGTACTATGAGAAAGAGGAGCAAGGGTCTGTTGGAGACAGAGACTGATAATGGGGGGGCCTCTGGAGTACAGGATATCCGTGCTGATTCTAGTCAATGAGCAAGCACTGTCCGCAGGGAGAGAGTACCATAAACAAGAGAAGGAAGGAGTTTGTCCTGTATGGCACAGCGGGGACAAAGGGCAGATTCACAGCTTTCAATCACCCTGATGAAAAACCTGCCACATTCTTTCATGAAGGGTTATTATACCTTTCCGCTTTCTTTGGTTAAAATATCAAATCTTTACTTGCTTCAAGGAGGAAAGTAGACATTTTATATGTTACATATTTGCTGCTTTTCAATTTTAGGACATGCGAAAAATCCTTCAGGCTCCGGAGTAAAGCACCAGCTAAGACCAGAGAACCGTCACTGTGACAAGTCAGGGCAGAGACCCAAGAGCACAATTCTGTTACATGCAGGAAGGAAGCTCATTAACATGACAGACTTTGATCTGAAAAGTTTTTAAATTTCATTAAAACAGGCAGACAGTAAGAATTAGAAGTTTATATACCTGCTTCACAGAGTAGAAGGGAAGGGGGGATGTGGGTAACTTGGGGGACAGTAAGTGATTTGGGGGAAGATGAATAGACCCTTCAAACAGCTGCCGCTGATAGGTGGTGGTAGTTCAGGCCTTTAATCCCAGCACTCGGGAGGCAGAAGCAGGTGGATCTCTGTGAGTTCAAGGCCAGCCTGGTCTTCAGAGTGAGTTACAGGACAGCCAGAGCTACATAAAGAAACCCTGTCTTGGAGAAACAAAACAAAACAAAACAAAAAAACAGTTGCCCACTCATGACAGTGTCTGGGTGTGGTGCCGGCTTCCCGATTCCTCCTGGGGGTAATCCAGGTTGGCCTTCTCTCCCTGATCAGACACCCACCAGAGCTCATTTGGAAGGTTCTCCCCTCTTCTTGATACTCCCCACATACCTACCTCTAAAAGTACACAGGAATGGCATGTCTTTGGGGAGTGTTTCCTGAAGCCATCAACCTTTCTTATGTCACCTGTGGTTTGCATTAGCTGAAGGTCCACGTATTGCAGGCTAGTTCACCAGCCCAGGAACTATGGGAAGATGACAGAACCTTCAGAGGGTGGGCCTCACCTCACTAAATACAGTTCACTGGAGGCAGGCATGTCCTGAGAGAGGAAACTTTAAATCCCACCCCTTCCTGCCACATGCCCCCGACTTCTGCTTTGGGGTAAGCATGCCACAAGACCAAAAACAATGGTGCCATCTGATCAAGGCACATACTGACGCCTCTGAAACCGTCAGTCAAAAGAAAATTTCCCTCATTGAAGTACATTATATTGGTTGTCTTGTCATAATAATGGACTACTGAATAGAAGACAACCAATCCGCCTGTGGTAAGTGCATTTGTGCTGTGGTATACAGTGCACTGACTTCAGGGTATGAAGCTGCCAGCGCTGCCGAGGGTAAACTAGGGTGACCCTGAGATGAACGCCGTCCCCACAATCATCTCCCTAATGTCTGCTGCTTGTGCCTTTTCCGGGCAGTTTACTGATAGAGAGGTTGTGCTGTCCCAATGCAAGCAGCAGCCCACGGTTTTGGAGCATGCGTATCATCGCAAATCTCAGGAGAACCATTAGTACCTTATGCTGAAGACCTGTGTGCCACCTCCTGCCACAGCGGATGGCTCTTCTATTGGCTACAAACACTATAAAGAGAAATCTGCCCAGTTTCTTGCCAGGGTGTTCTGAATCAAACACAAACCTTTAATTTTTTTTTTTAATGGGATACTTAAAATAGTCTTTACAGATTAAGCCATCAAAGCAGGTCTGTTTAAAGCACTGGTTCTATTAAGAGAATTGCTAGAGAATCGCCGGAGGGCCCCTAACGCAAAGAGGCCTGGAGAATCCGACCCAGACCGGCTGAACGACAATCCCCAGGAGGGAGCCCTGGGCTTTAAAGGTTCCCAGAGCATGCTGGTGCATTTTAGCACCACTGGACTGCAGAATTTAGTTTAATTCCACATTTTTCATTGCTTACCAAAAAGGGCAAGTCTGGGCTTCCTGGATTAAGGACTCATTAGTGGCTTCCACGTTCCCTAAACCAGCAGCCGGAAGTGGGCGTACACAGCCTTACGGCCGCTAACAGGCTCTCCACAAACGGACTCCATGCGTCAGTCCTTCCAACTCTACTGGTGATCTGGAAAAGCCACTCCGGGTACCTTCTCAGGTCATGAGAATCACGAAGCCAATAAAAGCATGCTTAAATTATACTTATCAAGGTGTCAAGGAATGCTCACACTATAGAATTATATTTGCTTTTTATTAACCCATTAAAGGGCAAAATCTAGGGGCAGGTGTAACAACTGCCACAATTTCAAAGCAGCCACCAGTTCAAGCACTTCTTTGGAGCCATTGGAAGCCATTATCAAATGGAATGGAAGCCCAGGCCACACATGCTTGTCACCCATACTTGAAAAGTGGTTCTCAGTTTCCAGGCGAAATCTAGTGAGCAAAAGACGTGATTGTTTTCACTCACGTTCACAAGGCCTGGACTAAGCCTTCTCTAAGGGGGCCTGCACACAGCCAGCTTTAAGGCAAACTCAATTTCAGCTTCTTTCCCAAGCCCTCCCCACTTACTCTGCGGCCCCGACTCCTGCTCTCACTGAAAGGTACACCTCACATGCAGCCTCAGGCTGCGAACCCTCCGGAGGGAGGAGACACCCCTGCTGCCCCTCTTCACACGCCACCACCCCAGGGTACAAATATATACACTTGTTCTTAGAAAAGGTGGAGGCAAACCCACCCTACTCCCAGACTTTAACTGTGATATGACAGATGGCCCAAATCTACAACTTCGGGGTTTTGATACAAATGCATTCCAATCATCCATACGTTATGTAGTTTTCTGCAATTATGCCCTTTGAAGTAAAACTATTTTGAAATAAATAATGTTGGAGGTTAATTTCTAAATCTACAAAAAGGTACAGAGCTTTATTTTTTTCAATTTAAAAAGAATTTTCAAGATTTTTAAATTTATTTTATGTGCATGAGTGTTTTGCCTGCATGTCTGTCCATGTCCATGTGCATGCCTGGTATCTGTCGAGTGGAGAAGAGGGCATTAGATTCCTGGAACTGGAGTTACATCTTCATGTTCTTTATCTTAAAAAGCACCCAGGGTGGTACCTTTAGTTCCTGAGGCCTAGTGGGAGGACCTTAGGTCATTGGCAGCATGGCCTTGAAGGTTGCCTTTCTCTTGTTTGCTGGCTGGCTCATGATGAAAGTTTTTCTCTGCTTCACCGTCACCCTGTGATGTGCTAACAGTCAGAAGAAGCAGTGAGATCACTAATCTTAGATCAGTAACTCCAGAATCAAATCATGAGCATCAACCTTTACACTTTACAAGGTAGTTATCTGTATGCTGGGTATTTCCTTACAGTAATGGGTCACAGACTAACACATTTAGTTTAAAGTCACAGGAACATAAACCACAAGAGCCATGGGTTTGTGGTAGAAAGGAATGGAATTATTGTTTAGTAGGTGGACAGTGTGTTTTGTCAGATAAAGAGCACGAAGACAATTGGAAGTTACAAATGAATATATTTAATCCAAATACTACTAGACTTTGAACTCTGCTTAAAACTGGCTAAGATGTCGGGCGGTGGTGGAGCATGCCTTTAATCCCAGCACTCAGGAGGCAGAGGCAAGCGGATCTCTGTGAGGTCGAGGCCAGCCTGGTCTACAAGAGCTAGTTCCAGGACAGGCTCCAAAGCTACAGAGAAACCCTGTTTCAAAAAACCAAAAACCAAACCAAACCAAACCAAACAAACAAACAAAAAAAACCAAACCAACAACTCTGGCTAAGATGGTAAATTATATATTGATGAATATTTTACCACAGTTAAAATCTTGGGCTAGGAAGATGGTTTAGTAGTTAAACCCAGGCTGTTCTTGCAAAAAGCCTGGGTTCAGTTTCCAGAATTTTTACTTGCTTCAAGGAGGAAAGTAGACATTTTAAATGCTACCCATTTGCTGCTTTTCAATTTTAGGAAATGAGAAATTCCATTCAGGCTCTGGAGTAAAGCACCAGTGAAGACCAGAGAAACATCACCAAGGTTTCCCACTTATAGCCAGTGTGGACATCTTCAGAGACACTGGGACCTACTTAGGGACTGGCTTACAGTGTGCTTGTGGGAGGACTGGGTTTCCTGTACTTTTTACCTTCCAGCTTTGGTATTTGGTTTGTTTGTTTCTTTTTTGTTTTTCGAGACAGTGTTTCTCTGTAGCTTTGGAGCCTGGAACTTGGCTTTGTAGGCCAGGCTGGTCTCAAACTCACAGGGATCCACCTGTCTCTGCCAGTGCTGGGATTAAAGGCATGCATCACCACTGCCTAGCATGGTTTATTTTTTTATTCCTCAAATGCTTCACATATATAAAACTGCATGTTGTTCTTTACAGAATCTTACAAATATTTTTAAAACACAGAATATCATGAATATTTTTAAGAACTGAAGGGTTCTGGTCTTTTTTCATAATTTTTAAATTTGATTAAGTAGAAATGAGTTAAGAAATATCAATATTTGAATTAATATTTATATTTTGATTTAGGATTTATACATCTTAAACTGTACTACTTACTTTTCAGGTGTTTTAAAAGGGTCTTTCTACTCAAATTGGACTATTTATGATCCTCCTGCCACACCTCCTGGGTGCTGGCATAGCTATATAGCACCAAGCAAGCTTTAAATTGTAATATTTAAGGCCAAATTTAGAGCCCCAAAGACTGGCAGAATCAGTGACATTATTTTGAAAAGAAAAAAGTGCCCAAGTACTTAGTACTTTAAGAAATTTAAAAAGGCATTCTTGTATTCTTATAAATTTTTTTTCCAGTATTAGGGATTGGACCCAGGGCCTCATGACTATTGGGTCCACCCCTGAGCTACAGACACATCTGGTTCTCAATTTAACTTTTAATTCTGAGACAGGGTCTTGTTTATGTAGCTCAGATTAGCTTCAAACTTGTGATTCCCCTACCTCAGTCTCCTCAGTATTAGGATGACATGTCCAGCCTACAGAGTCTTTTTTGTTAACTTAAATATTGCATTTATTATTGTGTGAGGGTTTATATGTGTGGGCACAGGCTCCACAGCGTACGTGTGGAGGTCAGAGGACAGCTCTGTGGAGTGGCTTCTCTCATTTCCCTTTACCTGAGTCCTAGGGAGCAGACTCAGGTCGTCAGGCTTGGAGACAGGCGCTTACTCTGCTGAGCCATCTCATCAACTGTCCAGATGCTTTCTTAAACAACGACTTCATATAGCCCTGTGCTGCTAAAGTACATGAACATCAAAATGCTGGCTTCTCCAAAAAAAGCAACCAAGTCTGGGAGTCACAAGTAAGCAGCTATTTCGAGCCTATGAAGGAATAAGCTGGGGATTAGGTAACGATGCTCTGTGGTCTCAGGGAAAACACTGCATACAAACCTAGCTTGAAATGAGGCCCTTTAAACAACATGGTTATATAAATGCCTCTCCTGTGACTCCTGCTTCTTAAAAGGCTATAATTATGTAAGGATCATGAAATCTGATGAAGGGTTCCCATTCTACAAAATGGTATCATAGCAACGCTTGACAGATACATGACCCAAGGTAAAGAAGAAGAAAATAATAAGCAAACCTTTTATTAGTGGCCAAGAAAAAAAGTTCTATTATATTTGAAAATGCTCCATGCATTGGAGGGTGACTAGAAGACCCCTTTCCTTACCTGCCTACTTACAGAATGCCCATACACAACATGCAAGGCACAGGGCATGAAGGTGAGCAGAAGCAGGCAGTACCCTGCTCTCATGGCACCCATGGCTACAGGACGCAGGTGTCAGCCTCATGAGCACACTAACAAGGGGCATTCCCACTTTGGCATGGACTTGGAAGGGGAAGAACCCATCTCTACGAAGGAAGAAGGCAACAAAGAAACTTGAATATACGGTGCTATTGTGATCTATGTAACGTCTGTAAGGGCTTTTGCCCTTCTCACTAGTTCATGCTAACTAGATACAACTTACAATCCAATGTTTATTTCACAGAGTCCTTTACTTAATTTCTTAAACTAGGAATATTCCCTTTATAATATCATAAGTATATATTTAAAACAATGTAATTTCTACGAAATAATTTCTAACTGGCCAAAATACTAAACATTTACTAAATCAGAACCAATTGAATATCTTGATTTGTTTGTTTGTTTTTCAAGACAGGGATTGTCTATGTAGCCCTGGCTATCCAGGAACTGGCTCTGTAGACCAGATTCACCTCCCTCTGTCGCCCAATGCTGGGATTAAAGGCGTGCAGCACCACAGCCCAGCTTTTTTGTTGTTGTTTTTTGAGACAGCCCTGGCTGTCCTGGAACTAGCTTTGTAGAACAGGCTGGCCTTGGACACACAGAGATCCGCCTGCCTCTGCCTCCTAAGTGCTGGGATTAAGCACGTGTCACCACAGCCTGGCTCGAATGGAATATCTTCAGTGTTGTCATTGTAATCATTGCCATCATCAGTGGCAGCAGTAGAATCTGCGACGGGGGCTTCCTAAGCTGTTGAGGCCTCAAACTATTAGGCTCAAGGACTTTCCCCTTAGTAGCTGGGACTGCGGAAGTGATCTGTAAGAAGCACTTTTTGAGACATACTATAGTGTTTCAAACAGTGGCTAAATTTTCCGGGACAAGGAGACATGAAATACTATGAATTAATATTCTGTGTTTCGGAGGTGGCTGATGACAGTGTTTAGGACAGGCCAGACAAGACTATGAAACCCCACATTACATTGCACTGATAATTTTGGTTAACACTAGGCCTGGAAAAGCTCTAGAGATAGGGAAGTTTCCTTTTAACAAAAGACAAGCCTCTGAAGGAAAGTTCTGTGCTCAGGTGACCCTTCTCTGAGCCAGAAACTCCTCCATCCAACTGGCTTCATCCCCATTAGCATGCACTTCCTGAGCAGCCCAGCTTCTATCTTCTGCCTCCCGCACCATCCTCCAGCAGGGAGGCACTCAGACTAGGCTTGGAAAGTGATGCCTGTCACACAGTTTCTCTATGGATCATCCACGCACACACGCGTGACATGTGTTAGAAATGGCTTGCTTGCTTTTTAATCTGCCTGTTGTTATAATGAACTCAGAAAGGGAGAAGGAAAGTTTATTTATTTTCCTTTCCTATATTGCAAGACTAGCAAGCAGCTCAAAATGCACGGAGGTAAAAACCTTTCTATTTTTCTCAAGAGTATAATTTCAAACCATTCTGATGACAGCTATTGGCAGTAAAACCTGTGTAAAACATTCAGCATATTTCAACAAAGTAAATAATTAATGAACATCCTATGTCATTAATTTATAATAAATCCAAGCTGTTTCTGCATCTTCAAATGCACTGCTTAGGTTTCTACCCTAGTCTTTAGATTCCTGGGTTTGCACTGTCATAATCTTCCTTCTGAAGACAATAGCCAGTGTTTAGTGACTGTTCAGGGTCTGAAGCTCTTATGAGATATAACTACTTTCCATAGCCTGTAAAGGGCTTTTCTTACCATCAAGCATACATGTTGCAATAAAGAGACTACCTCCTGTTAGTTATAGGCAGGAGAACAATGTGTGATTATGGTGAGTTACATACAACTGGGCATCAGGAGGGTTGGAGAGATGGCTCAGTGGTTAAGAGCACTGGCTGCTCTTCCAGAGGTCCTGAGTTTGATTCCCAGCAACCATATGGTGGCTCACAACCATCTGTAATGAGATCGGGTGCCCTCTTCTGGCATGCGGGCATACATGGAGGCAGAATGTTGTATACATAATAAATAAAAAAAAAAACTGGGCATCCGTATTCTCAACATTTAGTGAGTTAGCATTATAGGAGGCTACTTGTTTGTTCCCAGCTACTCAGCCCCCAAATAATCACACAGAAACCATATTATTTGCAATACTGTTTAGCCAATACCTTAAGCATATTTCTGGCTAACTCATATCTTAAATTAACCCATATCCATTAATCTGTGTATCACCACGAGGCTGTGGCTTACCACCAGGTAAAATTCCAGTGTCTGTCTTGGGCGAGGCTGCATGGCTTCTCACTGACTCCACCTTCCTTCTCCCAGCAGTCAGTTTAGTTTTGCCCCCTTAGCTCTACGCTGCCCTATCAGGCCAAGCCAGTTTTTTTTATTAACCAATGGTATTCACAGCATACAGTGGGGAATCCCACATCAAGTTAGTTTGCTTTTTTTTTTCTTCTTCATTTTTCAAGACAAGGTTTCTCTGTGTAGCTTTAGAGCCTGTCCTGGAACTCGCTCTGTAGACCAGGCTGACCTCAAACTCACAGAGATCTACCTACCTCTGTCTCCCGAGTGCTAGTTTGCTTTTCTTTGTGTTGGTTTGGAAATATTGGGTGCATGAAATATTTTTATGAAGTTTGTTAAAGAACATGAACTTTTAAAAAAAGCAGCTGAGTAACACTGAAGAAATCATTTCCAAGTGCGTAATTAATCTGTTTATCACCAATTCTTACACAAACAAATACAGAGCAGGCTAATAAATTTCTGGGTTTTTTTGTTTGTTTGTTTGTTTTTTTGAGACAGCATCTTGGCATATAACTGAAGCTGTCCTGGGACTCATTATACAGTTCAGCTGGCTTTAAACTTGATCCTCCTGCCTCAGCTGCTAGACATAAACCTATGCTATGTCACTATACCCAGTTCAGATAAGGAATTCTGTGTTCACTGAGAAGAACTGGCTCTTCTTTTTGACGTGTGAGACTCCGTAGTTGTGATCTGTGTGTGTACAGAGTCTTACGTGTGTATTCTTTAGTGTTAGTTATAACTTCGGAAAACATCAGCAAAACCGTTACTTTTCAATATTTTACCCATGTATTTTAGCAACAGCTTCTGAGGAATCCTTTGCCTACCAGGCACACAGAGCCCTGAGGCTCTTCCCAAATTGCCAGAGGCTCCAGAAACAAGTCCCCTTTGGTCTACTGAGCTCAGTTCTGAACTACACAAGTTCAGCTATTTCCACCCAATAGAAGCATCCCTCCATTTGGCCCATTAAGACCCCACCACCATCAAGTGCTGGCAGGCAGGCAAGCTCAACCTTTCTCCCGCCATCTGGTCACAGCTTACAAGATCTTTCCTTAGTCACTATTCATGCAAAGAACCACGAGTAAGTACTTGAGATAGTAAACTTGGTACAAAGTGGGCATGGTGGTCTCAGGCCTGTTAGTACTTCAGCACTTGTGGGTTGTGGTCCAGCCTGGCTTACAGTGTGAACCCTTGTCTCAAATATGCACACACAAACAAATGTTGAAGAAAAGCTGGCCTGTGGGAGAGATGTGGAGACTAACACTGTGGTTTAGAGACAGAGGTGGCTTATATTAGAAGGGTTCAAATGTTGGAGGCCTGGTGCTCAAGTAGGGGTAATGACAAAAGAGAGAGAGAGAGAGAGAGAGAGATTCTATATATGTTCAGTATGTTCAATGCAGACACAATTTCTTTAAAATATATTTTGACCTGTAATGGGTTGAATCCTCAGATGCAGAACCCTACAAATATGGAGGGAGAAGTATATAGAAAGTGATGAAATGAATAGCTCCCAATTATCAGGGAAATATACTAAAACCATGGTGGGTATCATCTCATATGCAGGATGTTTTACTATAAAGAAAAATCACAAATGTTGATAAAGATGGAGTAAAACTGAACCCTTGTATGCCATTTAATGGATACAACTGCGATAGAAAGCAGTATGTGTGAGGTGTCTCAAAAAATTAAAAAAAAAAACAAAACCCAAGCCAAGCACAAGTACTGGAAGCAGACTTATGGCCGAGAAGAACTGAAATCAGGGCCTCAGAGAGCACCTCTGTGCTCACATTCTGCCCAGGAACAAGGAACAACTTAAATGTCCCTTTAGTGCTTGAAAGGACAGAGTTTCGTCTTTTGATGGTCCGTGCAAACATACGAAAGCCTTAAAATAACCACACTGTTAGGAGGAAGCGGTGGCACAGACAAACTCGGAAGGGATTCTCCTTGGAGAAATGTCCGAGTCACAGGGCCAACAGCACTTAGATGTGCACAGCAAACTCACGGAAGCAGAGTCGGCTGCCACGGACCAGGGTGAGGAGGGGGAAGAGCAGTCGTTCATCAGGGTTCAGAACACGGGTCAGTTCTAGAGACGCTGCTGTCGCATAGCGCAGCACAAAGAAAACAATACTGCTAAATGTTCTTGACATAGTTTAAAAGCAAAATTGAACAAAACACAGGCTGGGGAAGTAGGTCACTGGTGGTAAACCTGTCTTGGTAGAAGAGTTCCATCCTCACCTCCACAAAAAATAAATAATAAGCAATCAAAATTATATTAATAAAAAGTTTAGTAATATCTATTCAGACATTAAAAAGTTCAAAATTAAAGACTCTACAATCCCTCTTTGAAACGCCACCTTAAGGAAATAACCTAAAACACAGAAGATACTTTTATATCTAAAGATGGTTCATTAGAACAACACACAACTGGAAAAAAAAATCAAAAGTAACATGGGGAAATATCCCTCCATGGGTTATTATATAACCAGCAAAATGAAGGCACTTAGTGGCAGTATTATGGCTTGTAACTAAATTATGACTCTGAGCACTGATTCTGAAAGTGGATACAGGAAGGATCTTAAGTCTGCACTGTGGTGACAGGATGGGGTGCCGGTGAGGTTTCTTTTAGCATTTCTGTCATGGGTTGTATAGTGTTGAGGCATATTTTAATTACCTAGAATAAATCTCAGAAGCAGTGTTGTTTTAAAAAGACAACTGAAAACAAACACACCTTTGCCCTTTAAATGGATTCATCTCCTTAATTTCATACCTGAAATTCACTCAGACCATAAAAGGCAAAGGGAAACAAGTCTACTCCGCTGTGATTTCTGCTGCTTGTATGCTGGTAGTTTTCTTTGATGTTGTGAGACAAGGTCTTGCTACAAAGTACGGCCTGGCCTCCAACTCTTGATCCTCCTGCTTCAACTGCACAGCCCAGTACTGGGGGTAAGAGGTGGGCAGCATGTTGCCCCACCCCCTGCTATGTGACTGTTGGAAAGACTGTCCCTTTCTTGTAGGCTAGAAGGATCTTCTGCGTTGTCTTTACCCTCCAAAAGAAGCAAGTTCACAACCTGCTTGGTTATAACTTACAGAACCTGGCCTTATCAACTATCACGGGAGAATTTAGCTCCTCTACTGCTGTTGGCTGTGACATTGCTGAGTATATCATGATAGACACCACACCCAACATCTGTTTTGGAATTTAAATTTAAGAAGGATCATTTGCTGTAAGCCGGAAGCACAGTTATTATAATGAGGAACACAATTCTACTAGATGCACGGAGAACACGTTACTTGATTTTACACCCATGGTGAACGCAATGCTTAGTTTCTCTAGAGGATTTCAGTCAGCTGAGGTGTTATAGCTTATAGATGGCAAAGGCAAAGTATGTATGAAAAGTTTAAAGCACTATACACTTTCACATGACTGAGAACTACTTCAGTACACGGGCCCCATCGGGCTACTAACACCCATTGTAAACCTTTAAACACACTTAATATTCCCCTATGAATCCACTGAGGAATATTTAATAAGACCCCAAGTTCCACATCTGGTAAGGAAGAGTTCTCACATATAGAAAAATGCAGATATTTAAAATCTTTTCTTAGTTCTTAGTGATTTAATTTCATTTAAATGTAGCTAACATCTTTGAATGATATATTTGCCTTTTTTTAAAATATTGACCATAACTGATATCACACTATTCTTTGGGGTAAGATAAGGTTTCACATAGCCTAGGCTGGCTTTGTGTTCTCTACATAGTTAAGGATGATCTCCCAATCATCTTCCTTCCACCTTAAGTTGAAAATTTTGACTATCAGAAATATACAGTAAAACAGATCTACACAAAGTAAGAAGCTTTCTTATTGGTGCCGGGGATCAACCCAGAGCTTCCCACATTGTAAGCATGTGCCACACCCCTAGCCTTAAGACATCTTAAAATGTTACATAAAATGTTAATCTTTGACTTTATAAAGGTTGTTAAAGAAAAACATGAAACCTTTGCATTGTTAATACTGGATCAAACCAAGTAAGCAGAAAGATTAAACATTAACTTTTACTTTCTTGACTGTTTGTCATGTTACTTGCTCTTTGGTCATGTTTTATTCTGTGTTTAAAGACATTAAAAACATACTTGGACAAGCTAACAGATTACAGTGTAGAAATGGTTTGTGGCATTACCTTTTCAAACAGAATAGGAACGAAGAAAGTAATTTCTCATTAAGAATCATGTTTTTAAAAACTTCTGTGGATGTTTTTGAAGTAAGACACCAAGAAGCCTAATTATTAGTATCAGGGAATTTATTTATACACATGTACCTCTCTAATATATGATCAGGCATTAGGAACAAAATCTCTTTGGCATAAAGAACCACAACTGCTCTTACTCATGCCAGGTCATCACATATTAGTTGTTTACGAGTGTTAAAAGTCTGAAGGTTTGAAAGACCCTGTCAGCTTACAGTTCAATAAAAATTTTATGTTACTCTGAGGTTCCGATATGAGAAACAAATTACAGAGTCAACTTATACAAGGGCCTTCAATTCAGCAGTAAAATTTCAGTTGAGAGAATATCCACTAAATATTATCAGAATAGGCTAGTGGCTTTAGCTGCATGTATGATTTGTACCCTAGAAGATAGGTGCTAAGTCTTGGAACTCAGGATGTTACACACCTTCAGGTGATATTATGTGACAATATGTGACACTATCTTGTTATACCCCCTCATTGATTTAAATCTCTTCCCTTTCCCTTTATGCCATCTCATTTCTAGAACACACGCAGAGTTTTAGGTTAAGCTCCAGCATCTGTGGCTGGACAGCAAGAGTCAGGAACTTTTTTTTTTTTCCTAGAAAAAGAATTTTCTGTCCTTAATTCATGCCCCCACCCCAGAGTTCACTCCTGCTGAGTGTTTGTGTGTTTTGGTCCGGAGAAGTAAGTTAAATTACATTTGACCTAGCATACTTTGAAGTCTTGGAAGATGTAGGTCAGTAAATGATGGTGCTTGACAATTTTAATCCCATTGATGGCTGTTTTTTCACAAATCTAAACATCATCCAGCTCAGAAAAGTTCCAGAAAAGAAGTGTGGTCTCAGACTGGGTGTGGTGGCGCACACCTTTCATCCCATTGCTTGGGAGGCAGAAACAAGCAGATCTCTGTGAGTTTGAGGCTAGCCTGATCTAAAAAGCAAGTTCCAGGACGTAGAGAAACTCTGTAAACCACACACACACACACACACACACACACACACACACACACACACACAAAAAAAACAAAAAACAAAAAACAAACGAAAGTGTGGCCTCTTCTATGCCTCTGTCCTTTTGGAGCTAGGGACGGGTTCGCTAACTTACCAATGGATTAGGGGCCTGCTAGCTTTCCAGAAGCTACTCAGTCAGTGAGCACAACAGACAACGAGGTGCTGGGAAGTGGTGTTCGCTAGGGTTGCCCAGGCAGCAGCAGAGAGGCAGTTTGTTTCTTGAGCTCACTCATCTGTGACTGTCCCTTTCCAGGGTTGTCCAAACGGAAACTGGCTTTTCCCACCTGTGTGCACTTCCATGGCTGGGCTCTGTGTGGGCAGAGGCCAGGCAGAGCTAAGTGTAAAGTCTGCTCATCCCCCTCTAAAGCGCTGGTCACACTGACGCTAGTTAATGGAAACAAAGCTTTCGCGGTCTCGGCTTCTGCAGGCTCTAATATCGCATCAAGAGGTGGAAACTGCAACAGCAGGGCCCAAGCCCAGTGTCACATAAGAATGTATCTGGGATAATAAGATCTCTCTGGCTCAGCCCCCCACCTCTTTACGCTTGACATTTACCTGTTGGAGGTTTACCCCATTTCTGTGCTGAGTGAGTGAACTGTCGTCTACCATCTCTAAGCAACGCAAAACCCAGTGCTTATTCATCAAGATACAAACACTGTATGTAAATCTGCTTTATGTTGTTCAGCAATGCTGAGGGTCATGAACACGGTAGACACGTGCTCTGCTCCCGGCCCCCACCCCACCCTGCCATGTAAATATACTTTCTTTCTGTGTAGAAAGCTGGCTCTATAAAATACACAAGGGCAAAAAGAATCTGGAAATCAGTTAATTAAGTAAATCATAAAGAGGCATTTTGCTTTTCTTTAATATATATGGAATCCTAAAAAATCTGAGATGTACAACAGTGACATACTTACAGAATATAAACTTTTGTGTAATTGTGATTGATAATGTTTCTGACATCTCAAGTTAGTAAAGGTCAGAGCTAAAAGGCAAACTCAAATCAAACCTCAGATCTATTCAAAATATGCCATCCTGATTCTTTATTGTTTTTAACCATAAACTATAAATTACAATTATTCAGACTATAAATCATCTTCTAGTGGTTGCTGGAGACTGGTAACTACATAAAATCCATGTTTTTCCTATAGCAAGTATTGTATAGTAAATATTATAAGTGATGCCCATAAAAATATACTTAAAGGTAAATTCTTCCTTACTTTCAGAACTTAAGTTTGATGAACTGGAGAAGAAACTAAAGTGATAAAAGTAACTCTCGAAACATGAAGTTTTCTCTGTAGAGCCCTTGTGAAATCAGTGTTCATAGGCCAAGACTAGGAACATGTTCTGGTAGGAGAAGATGAGAGGAAAACACAGGCCATGTTTCTGAAATAAAAGAAGGAAGGGGCGGAGGTGGGGGGCAAGAACAACACAGCCCTTTCAAACGCCAGCAGCACTCTGCAAACGTACTGCTCTACATAGAAAAGCAATCGCTTCCCAAAAATCCTTCTGATGTGATCCAGGGGAAATGTTAGGAGCGGTAAGACATTATCAGTAAATCAAGTACCAAACTTTTCTTCAGACGACGGCACAACTGCGCGTGTGCTTTGCTGTGTGGCTGCAGGTCTTTAGGGAGGCCCCACGAGCTGTTGGGGCTGTCGTTTGGTTCTGTGAGAGGAAAGCAGAGGCAGGGACAAGAGTGGAGAGGCTCTAGGACAGAACAAGCACATGTCCTCATTTATATAACACAGCAAAGCTAACTTTGAGTCCTACTCTCTTTCTAAAAATACCAAAACTAGATACCTCTTTCTCATTTCAGCCAGCAGCTTCCACCTGCTCAAAGTGCTAATCTGTCAGGACCGGCCTCGAGGACACTAACTTTCTATAGATGCTTATTAAAGTTTTCACAACACGCTGAGCTGGGAAACTTACAGTCCATTTCAGCATCTTCCATCCTGAGACCCCTTCTCGAATGTGCTGCACCATATCTGCATGTCTCTCTCTTCTTGCTCTGTGTCCCCCAGCCGGGCCGACACCAAATGTTCAGTGAGGGGCTGTGTAATCACGCTAAGATTCTCTTTTACAGCTCGGGGTACACTCGGGAGCCAGCCAAGGGGTGATGAGACCTCTAGCCAACCCCGCAGCCTTGTTCTGAAACAGTAGCCTTGCTCACTGAACCAAGTAAAAGCTGTGTTCAAAAGAGTCACTGAAGCTCACAGGAGCGTGGGCTGCAGGCTGGGAGGCCTTTCCTGGTTTAAAAACTGCCTGGGAAACACCCCAATCTCAGGGATTCATTGTTTGGGGGCCCCAAACAGGCTGTGCATGAAGCACACACTAAATAATAATAATAAAAAAATTTGTTGATCCAAAGCATCTATGCATCATTTTCTATTTCTCCAGGCTCTTTTGCCTTTTGGTCTGGGGTGCTCTAACAATTGCATTTAAATCCCCCAAGGTTCAATTAACTCTGGTCCCAAACCAAGCATCCAATGGCAGTCATTGGGACTCAGTCATGCAGAGAGACCTCTGTTCTCTCTCTCCCTCTGCTGCTGAGGACAGTCAACAGAGCCACTGCAGGCATTAAAGCTTAGCTGCTTTGTCCACTGACTTGCTTTCGAATTTGAAGACATGATAAAAGTCTTCAAAGAGGAGGGCAAGGACCAAGCGATACAAATGCTGAAGCTCTGGAAATTATTTCTGCACTTGTTGCGTACAAGCCTTGAGAATCTGCCACTTTCAGTCAGTGGGAAGTCACATGGAACTCTGGGGTCAGTGTCTCTGCTGCCATTTTGCTTTAACTTTTAAAGGGGTTCCCCCCTTTTAATTTTTTTTAAACTTTTAAGATTGTATTTTAACAGCATTTCTCCCTTCCTTCCCTTTTCTCCTTCTAAACATTTCATGTGCTCCTCCCTGCGTCTTTAAATTCATGGCCTCATTTATCACCAGTTGTCACTGCAAACACAGCCTGCCGTGTCCATTTAGTGTTACCAATGTGTACATTTCCCGGGCTGATCATTTGGCACTAGACAATCAATTGTGTGCTCTTCCCTGGAGAGGGCCGCCTCTCCCATTCCCAGTTTTACTCCATCCTAAAATGCTTGTTTTTAAAGATAGTATTTTTGTTTGTATGTCTGTGTGCATGTGTAAGCGTGTGTGTGTCTCCATGTAGGTATATGCTACCTGTGTGCAGGTGTCTACAGAGGCCAGAGAGGGAGTCTGTGGTTTTAAGCTGCTCAGTGTGGGGGTCTGGAAACTGAAGTCAGGTCCTCTGCAGGAGCAGAGATACTCTTAACCACCGAGCCATGTGTCCTGTCTCATTTGCTTTTTGGAGACAGCAGCTCGCTATGTAGTCACTGCAGAACTAGAGTTTGCTACATAGCCCAGGCTGGCCTTAAATTCATGAAATTCCTACTCCTGTCAACGCAGTGCTGGGGCTATAGCTCTGAACCACTGAAACTGAGTGTTAAAGGGGCTTTCGTGCAGAGTCACAATAGAAAACTCACACAAATGGCATGAAGTCCAGAAGACTTTGATTAAAAGCACTTCACCTACTGAATTTAAATTAGTTATGGGCCCAATTTCAAATAGAAGATACAGGGTTTTACAAGAAAAGAATTTTTTTAAATGTCTTTGAGTAAGTGACATGGCTGGCCCCAGTAAGGGGCTGGACACCACGGTTTCTGAGATGGACAAGACTCAAGCACCCACTGGATTTGGCAATCCTTTAGAAAGCCCTTGAAAGTAAAGATTACTCACCAGAGCTAATGGAGCACCAGCTTCCCTGGTGCGCCCCAACACCCACCAGCCTCAGGACCCACTGTCACAGCTGCTGTTACCACCCCTCCCCCAGTTTCTTACTAGTAAAAGACAAGTTCTGTGATATAGGGTTTCACAACCCTGGTGCCATTGATCTTTAGCCTGGAAAATTCTCTGTTATGGATAGCAGTTCAAACTTAATGATGATCTATTGGGGGTCAAATGTTACTCTGAGAGATTCACGCATGTGAGCTGATCTGATATCATGGCGATAACTGTATTATGCCAGTTCTGTAGATGAGGTCCCTGGGCAGCACAGAGGTGAAGAGCCATTGAAGCTAGTCTTAAATCCACAGATTTAAACAGTTTCTGGTCATTCATACCGTGAAAAAAATTGTATCTTGCTGAACATGACTGCTTGAACAGTCCAGCCTAACAGCTATTTACCGTGCAGCAGGTGCTGTAAGGAACCTAATTTAGGCATGATTTAGAGTCCAGTCTAACAGCTATTTACCGTGCAGCGGGTGCTGTAAGGAACCTAACTGAGGCATGATTTAGAGTACAGGGAAGCCATGTGTGGAGTGTACGCAAGCGGATACTGAGGACTGAAGAGCGTGGGAGGGTCCCCTGTAAGCAAGTGTCGGTCTCTCTGTAACTCTTCCAGCATGCTCTAGTGCAGCACGCACTCTTTAAGGAAGGAGGGGCTGAGCACCCAGGGAGCATTTAGGCCAGGGTGGCCTGCTGATGGGAAATGACCAGAGCCACAAGGAGAGAAGAAAGGGGAGACAGGGGAGGACATTGTGTGGACACAGTGCTCCACTCTTCCCTGAGAACAACGGTGTTTTAACTAAACGGTGATGCATTCATGCAGCAGAACAGTGACAGTCACCAAGAGAAAAGAGGACAAAGGCTTTTCTACAAGAAAAGTGGCTCCAGAGGTGCCTGTGCCCAGCACTCAGCTGTGAGCAAGTTCTGGGAGTGCTGACTCACGCTTAGCTGCACAGAAGCCGGCTTGGAAAGAGATGCAGCCCCGGCTCCAGCTATCTTCCTGGTTATTTTCTCACGCCAAAAGGCTCAACTTATCACTCCATTTTTTCTTATCTCATTTTCAATGTATTGCAAAAACTATATTAATAAATGATATTGACAGATGAATAAAGGTCAAACTGTCATCTTACTACTTAAAGGAATGAAAATCACTTCAGTAGAGATTAAATGTACACAAATCCCAATGAGCTGGAGGAAATAAACATATGTTTATAAGTAAACACCACATGATAATCCCTAGCAAATATGAAACATGGTAAACATCTCATAGTAGGAGCTGATGGATGAGGGACCCGACTACAGAGTCAACCCTGGGAAGAAAGTCTAAGTAATCTCTGGGCTTCCTTTCCACGTGCTCACCCGCTTCCGGCTCACTGCTCTATGCTCTCCCTATAGTCGGCCTTGGCTGTAACTTGGTCAAGATCATGACCTATTGGTGCCCTTCTGCAAACCTAGCCTGCGTGCTACATTGAGACACGAGAGAGCTGTTGCGTGGACGTGGTAAACTGTGGGAACAGCGCACGCCATTTAGTGTTCTCTCACTGAACCCGCCAGCTACCCCCTTTCCTTTGTTTTTCCATTTTAACTTTTGGCCACTACTAAACTGGTTTTTATACAATAGGAATCCTCTGTGGCTGTGAGAGTCCAGCAGCATTTGTGTGCTCTCCTCGTGCCTAGCTTTCCTGACATGCGACTGGGAAGTAAATTTGTATGTTTCGGGTGTATAACATGATAGCATGCTTATGCACACACAGTGAAGTGATTGCCACAACCAAGTTAATTAACACCTCCAGTGCCTCACATTTGTGTGTAATGGGAATGTTGGCCTCTCCCTGCGGACTTCAAGAACGTGATCCACTATTGCCACCTCATTGTATGGCAGATTTCTAGAACTCATAATCAGTGTGTGCCTTTTGACAAACACCTTCCCATTTCTCTGTCCCTTGCTGGTCTGTAACAAGGCTTCATGGCACAGAGATTTGTGGGGCTCTGCATCCTTTTGTATTCTACAGAGAATGGGGGTGGGTAGTTTAGGAACAGAAACAGCAAGGAACATGTAACTGAAAAGACAAAGACCCTGGTTGTCCTCCCTAGTGACTGAGATCACATGGACTGGTCATCTAGCTTCCTACTGCTGTGATAAAGTCCATGATCAAAAGTAGCAGGGAGGAAAGGCTTTGCTTAGCTTATGAGTCCCAGCCCCAGTATACCACTAAGTGCCTTGTTATTTAGAAGAGATTCAGAGGCTTGTGGATTCATTTAAAGGTCTGCTCTTGTTTGTTTATTGACAGTGTCTCATGTAGACTAGGCTAGCCTCCAGCTTGCTAGGTAGCCAAGGCTGGCTTTGAACCCCTGATCCTTCTATCTCTACTTTCCTGAGTGTTGAAGTTAGAGGTATAAGTCACTGTACCGCCCTCGTCTCCCCTCCTTCCTCCCTTTCTTCCAACAAAGTCTTGCTATGTAGTTCAGGCTGGCTGGGATCAAAGGTGTGCACCACTGGGATCAAAGGTGTGCACCGCTGGGATTAAAGGTGTGCACCACTGGGATCAAAGGCATGTACCACTGGGGTTAAAGGTGTGCACCGCTGGGGTTAAAGGCGTGTACCACTGGGATTAAAGGCGTGCACCACTGGGGTTAAAGGCGTGCACCACTGGGGTTAAAGGTGTGCACCACTGGGGTTAAAGGTGTGCACCACTGGGATCAAAGGCGTGGACCACTGGGATTAAAGGTGTGCACCACTGGGATTAAAGGTGTGCACCACTGGGGTTAAAGGCGTGCACCACTGGGATTAAAGGTGTGCACCACTGGGGTTAAAGGTGTGCACCACTGGGGTTAAAGGCGTGCACCACTGGGGTTAAAGGTGTGCACCACTGGGGTTAAAGGTGTGCACCACTGGGGTTAAAGGTGTGCACCACTGGGATCAAAGGTGTGCACCACTGGGATTAAAGGCGTGGACCACTGGGATTAAAGGTGTGCACCACTGTGGTTAAAGGTGTGCACCACTGGGATTAAAGGCGTGTACCACTAGGGTTAAAGGCATGCACCACCTGATTTCTATGGCAACTAGGGTTGCTACTGGGAATATTAAGAGCTGCAAAGGAAAAAGGACAAGTAACATATAAAGGTAGACCTATCAGAATTACACCTGACTTCTCAGAGGAGACAATGAAAGCCAGAAGGTCATGGTCAAGCATTATGCAGAAATTGAGAGACCATGGATGCCAGCCCAGGCTACTATACCCAGCAAAACTTTCGATCACCATAGAAGGACAAAACAAGATATTCCATGACAAATCTAGATTTCACCGATACCTAACCAAAAACCCAGCCCTACACAAAATACTAGAAGGAAATCTCCAACCCAAGCAAGATGGCTACACCAACAAAAACACACACAATTGATGATCTAATTACAACAAATCCCGAAGGAAAAAAAAAACACACTAAATAACATCACCAACGAGGAAAACCAAATTAACAGGAGATAGCAACCACTGGTCATTAATATCCCTAAATGTAAATGGACTCAACTCACCCATAAAAAGGCACAGGCTAACAGATTGGATACGAAAACAGAATCCATCCTTCTTCTGCATACAAGAAACGCATCTCAACCTCAAAGACAGACATCATCTCAAAGTAAAAGGTTGGGAAAAAATATACCAATCAAATGGACCTAAGAAACAAGCAGGTGTAGCTATCCTAATATCTAACATAATAGACTTCAAGCTAAAATCAGTCAAAAGAGACAAAGAAGGACATTTCATATTAGTCACAG
>PVIU01017458.1:0-41939 GCA_004026605.1 Ondatra zibethicus
TTACTTTTGAAAGTTGAAGTCAAAACCTCAATCTTAAGATCTGAGAAGAGCACTGGTAAGAAAGCCCCTTTCTTTTGAGATTCAAAAGCAGATACAAGGGAACTGGAGAAATGGCCCAGGGCCAAGGCCACAAGCTGCTCATGCTGAAGACCTAGGTTCTGTAACCAGCACCCACATGGCACCCCACAACCATCTAAACCTGCAGTTGTAGGGGGCCCAATGCCCTCGTTGGTTTCATGGTTGCTGCACACGTGTGACACAAAAGAGTCAGGTAAGCACTCATACACCAAAGATAAATAAAACATCTTTAAAAACAAGAATTTGTGCACATAAAAGTATATGTAAACATAGGACTACTTTCTTTTTGCCCTATCTTACACTTTTTAACTACTAGTGTGCTAGCTCAAGAATTGAATTTATTGTTCTCCCTGCTTAAAAAAAAAAATACAAATTTTAACTAGACGTGCAATACTTTTTTCAAGGTGACCTAGGGGCCAAACTGAGCACTGGAAAACTTAGAAAGCTCCCTTCACACAGGACAAAAGAGCCAATCAAAAGACAACTGGTCTTGCTTACTTATCAGACAGCCATAATGACATATGGCTGGACCCCAAGATCCTCTATAAGCCAAACAAATTAACATGCAAACAAAGCACATAGTATATACACAAAGGTCACAATTTCTTAACTGCTGAAGAATCACATGATTCAACATAAAAACAAAGCCGATCCTAAACCTTCGCTATGAAAATGGAAGAATAAGTTTTTTTAAAAAAAAAGAAAAAGAAAAACCCACAAACCTCCACATGCTTCCCACGTTGCACTCTCCATCAAAGCACTGGTTTCCAAACTGGCTGTTTGTCATCTACCAAGGTCTGGGCTGCTAAATTGCATGTTAACTTATGGGTCCATATCCACAAGGATATAAATGAGGTTTATATGGGAGAAAGAGAAGTCCAGCTCAGTTTTGTTGCCCTGAGAAATCAAGCAGTTTACTAATCCTCCAACCTGATCCCAGCATTCTGTGAGGGGCTGTGAACCTGTCACCCCTGGAATTTCCTGGGAGCAGGGTTTATCATACTACTAATTCTCTTTCTTGTTACATTAAATTCATGGCACCAAACTACATGAGAATTGTATTTTACCCTATTAAAATATACTTTTCTAGGGCTAGAGAGAGGCTCAGGGGTTAAGAGAACTGGTTGCTCTTCCAGTGGAACTGGGTTCAATTCCCAACACCCACATGGCAACTCACACTGTCTATAACTCCAGTTCCAGAGGACCAAACACCCTCACACAAAGACACATGCAAGCAAAACACCAACGCACACACAATAAAAATAAATAAAATTATAATATATATACTTTTCTACTTTAATTTTTTAATATGTTTTCCTTTTAGATGACTATAGCATATGGGCAAATTAAACATTGTGGCTCCATCAGTAGCAACAAAAGAAATACCAACTGATTGCATTATTCAATTTTCAGGAGGCTGATTATTGATCCTTTAGTGCTACCTTGAATTATTTAGTTTAGAAAGACTAGTAAATAATTACAAATCATCGGCCATTATCCATATTCTTCATAGCATACTATTTCAACCATAAAGATGAACATTAATATTTTATGGCTAGATACTCACAAGAATACATAAAAAGAGCACAAATTGCTGCTGAATTCTGCATCTACCTGTTTTCCAATTAATGGCTTTAAGCGCAGAGACCCCAAAACATCTTGCACACCCTATCTTTATGGGAGGGGGGCTATCTAAAGGCACTGTTAGACTTCTGTAATGAATTTTAAATACCTCGCCACCAGCATGCTTCCTGTGTGTTTTGGCTGCTTTCAGTTCTCATCCTCTGGACACCAGTCCCCTAAGGAAGGGCTTCTTCCGGCTATTCATCATCTGATAAACTGTAATCACATTCAGGCAAGCCACGGAGAGCTACCAACAGGGGTCAGGACACGCAGCTCTGGCACATGGCACATTGATATCTTAAGATGAGGGACTTGAGGAAAACAGCAGAAGCTGGAAGGTGACTTTGACTTCCCTGCCCCACCCTTCTCCCTAAAACAGGTCATAAAACACGGGACGGATTTTACAGCCTTTCCATGAAGCAGGTCAAGAGACCCTCCCCACACGCAGAATTAGCATCCCCTTCACCAAACACACAAGGCACAAGGGAGTGTCAGCAAACAGTCCATACTCATTACATTTACCGCAGGACCCTCTGCCCTACCATATTTCTCCATGACTGTCCACTCTCCATCAACGCTCCTACCGAAACCACTCGTGTCTAATGAATGCTCTTTGCGAGTCCATTTCCTTACAGAGGCTCCTGAGTCACATAAAACAAACAAATCTATATGCTTTCCTCTTGTTAATCTGCCTGGCAGAGCAGTTCCAGCTACGATGCCAACACGAGCAGAAGAAAGCTAGCTTCTTCCCCGACGCTACAAAAAGGTTTTCAATATCTCATCTCTGGACAACCCTGAGATCTGTTCATTTACACTGCAGATGATGGAGACCACTTTCCCCTGGTGAAACGCTAAGCAGATATATGAGCAACATAAAATCGCTTTTGCCTTTTCATGAACGGGGTCTGAGAACCTAGCACACCCTGTGGCTACAGTAATCATGGATCCAATTTGTCTAGTTCATCCCCAATCTGTATCACTTATCCAAGCACAGTTATTCCCAGCTCTCCCTTTTGTTCTCAAGGTATTCTGGCTTGGGTAATTCATTACATGGACACCCTACAACAGTGTGATCTCTTTAAAGCACCCTTGGCTTAACACTATGATGAAACCTGTATGGATTTTCATCAGTCCACTGTAACTGAGCTATGCTCGGCAGCTAGAACGCTGCTGTGTCTGCTTCGAGTCAATCTTTCCTTGCAAGGTGCTTATTAGAGAACCTAGAAGGACAAGGGGCGCAAGGTGTCTGGAGGTTTACAGAAGCATCGCTGTGGCAGCTTCTGCAGCTGTTTGATAATCACTGTCTCTATTCGTCCAAGACCGGCTTTCAGCCTGCGCTTCCTGAAAGTGTGCTTGCAGAAGAGACTAATGACTGGAGGGTGTAGATGCATTCTCAGACAGTAAGTAACAAATCTGCAGAGGTCAGGTTGCAGCAAATAAACACCTTAAGTACACAATGAGGTAAGGCATGGTGACTGAGCTCAGCGGCAAAATAATGGCATGGCAGAATCGCGCATTTACAAAACAGAACAAGGGGGAAGATTGTGAAATGTTTTAGGTCTTGAGACAAAACTATAACAAAAATATGCAAAAAAAAAGAATAAAATGCTTAAAATCCCATGCCTGGACTAATTCATCTTGTAAACTGGAAATCTTGTGATGGATGGGAAATGGCATACTCCAATACAAGACAATTGAAACACAGCAGAATGGCCACAAACATCAAGATTGTGGAAGGAATGTGATCTCACCCTGTAGAGACATTGAGGAGATTTCTGTCGCCCCCTCTCCTGTGGCTGGGGAAAATGCCAACAGTACTGTTTGCTTGCATCTCTGTGTTCCTGTCTTTACTGTTAGTTCCTATACACTAAAAGGAGTTGCATATGTTTCTAAAACAAAAGTAATTTAATATATTGTCTTTACAACTACACACAGGGTACTCAAATATATCCAAAGTCTTTGGTTTCATCCATTTTGAGTCATGTGTGCTATGGCAGTAAGCTATGTTTGTGTGTTTGTGTGCACAAGATCTAATTTTATAGAAATAAAAGTGAAAATAGGGGCATGTATAAAATAAGGATCTCACAGAACACAGGAAAAAAAAACAGTATACATGCACTACACAGTCTACTATACAGTCTACAGTCTAGTATACAGTCTACTATAATGGGAGCATGCTAACCACCCAGCCTAGGAGTCAGAGCGTTGACTTTCCATCCGTGGGCACAACTGAAAACAAGCTAATTCTCTACTCAACATCATGATCCAGATTTCCTATTAGTTTATGATTGGTTAGGCAACAGTGACAAGTTCTGTTAAGCTGTGACACCATTCTTGGTTAAGGTCTCAAGGAATGCACACTAGAGAAGCTTGCTGACTCCTGTTCCCAAGATCACCACCCTAAGGCTGTGGTTCTAGGTCGACTGGGACAAAGCAATAGCTGGAAGGAAACCCAAACCTGCCCCAGAAAGGATCAGAAGCCAGCACCACCACTTCCCAAAAGCCTCTCCCTCTCCGGCCCTGAGGCTTAAGCAGGGTCCTCTGCCTGCTCCTCATGTGGTCTACCACTGAGCTATAGCACACAGCCATCCCCTTTTCTGTGAGAGCACTTTCTGTGCTGCACACAGCATCAAGTTTAACCATTTTTGCCAACTTAGGTGATCAAAGAAGCTATTGAAAATCTTGCCTGCAAAATGCTTTTGAAAAAGGATAAGTCTCCTGCATATTTTCCAGACTACATATAGCAACGGAAAGACCAGAGAAATGCTCAATATGCACAGCTAATTAAGACTGCAGAGCGTGTGTTTCTCAGAATATGCCATTTTTCTGCCGGACTCAGACTCCTGAGTGAAGCTAGGGAGATCCACAGACTGAGCTCAACAGCAAGGAGCAGCCATGCCTACCTCTCTTAGCTCCCTTACTGTTAGATGCTACCCTCCTCATTCTCTGGCGAGCACTCCTGGCCTTCCTGACTCCACAAACAGAAATTCTCCATTCTTCATGCTATATCCAGCAGAAAAAGATTCTTCCCACAGTTCAGAGCAAACAGAACAAATGGCCCTAAATCCCCTCAAATTCTAGCAAATCAACAAAACCATTAGGCTATTCCGACATCCACCCTGCCACTCTCGCTATAAGGGAGCAGGTGTTTATTGCTACTTTAAAAACACATCTGTCCAACATCTTTCTTTCCCAACCAGATAATACTGGTACCCATCAGACGACAGGCACTTGTTGAATGATGAGAAAGAACATCTCTGGGCTTCAGTAGCCGCTTTTCTCCCTTTCCAGAAATGGGAAAGCAACAGTAAGAAAAGAAAATGAAGCAGTTCTTACAAAAGCTGGAGGGGGAGGTGTTAAGCCGTTGTTTTCTTTGCTGTCTACACTTAAATAAAGAATGTTGCGGGCTGGGATGTGGCTCTTGCCCTCTAACATGGTGTTTGCACAGCAAGCCAAAGACCTAAGCCTTAATCCCTAGGATCCAAACAATACAAATGCTGCCAGCAAGGACTCATGCGCAGGAAATATGGTCTCTAAGGGAGGTGGTGGTCAAAGGATGGGATTTTAAGAAATGGGGTCTGGTGAAGGATCTTAGATCCTGAGGGTTCCACTTTATGAACACATGAATGCATCTCGTGGGACATTAGGTCCCAGGGGATTGTTATGCCAAGGATGACCTGGCCCCACCCTAGTCTCTTCCTTCTGGTTTCATCACTCTGGGTCCCTCCAGCCCATGCCGCTCTTCTCTCCTGCACATGATCCAATGATTGTGCCGTTATCCACCGTGCGGCCCACACTAGAGCCATGTAGATGGCTCCTGAGGTCCTAACACTGTGAAGAAAAGGGCCCAGCCTCGGGTGTTTCCTCACAGCAACAGAAAACAATGCAAGTCAAAGGCGTTCTCCTGAAACATGTTAATATACCAAGATGGCAACTTTTCTAGCTGAAAATTTATCTGAACTTTATCAACTTCATCTGAAAACACAGCATGACAGAACCTGCTTGTGCCTTTTCATTTTTAACAAAAGACAAACAGCAATTGTAAGACAGGATTCCAAGAGTGCCGTGATGATAAGTTTAAACTCAGTTCCACTGATAGGGCCCTCTCTGTATTCGACATGGCAATGTGGGCTGTTGGAAGCACAGGACAGGGACTCGCACAACTGCACAGGACAGGGACTCGCACAACTGCACAGGACAGGACTTTAACACATATTTAGTTAAAGAGCCTTCAGATCCTTTATTGTGTGAATTAATTATTTGACTTTATTACCTAAAATTTCTATGCATAATGTTTACACTTAATAGTATATTCTTTATCTTACAAACACTCACTCAAAACTATATACCTATTGATTATATTCTTCATGTATATGGACCTTTGTGTTACTATGTATTATTTTGGAAAGGGTAACCATCCACTGTATCTATTTCTATTCAACCATCGTTCAAACTGCTCCTCTAGGATGTCCCAAAAAATGATCACTGGAGTATTCATTAAATGCTCATAGGTGCTTGCTGAAGCTTTCCCTTTCCAAAATCATTTCCGTTTTACCTGTTCATGATTTCAGTTTGCATTGCTCCATGTGGCCGGGAAGCCAGGCACCTGATCACCCTACCTGATCAGTCTGTGGTAGAAACAGGCCCTCTGTCTGCAGTGGTGTGAATACAAGATCTCTACCCCTCACCCTCCAAACTGCTCAGAGTTGCTACGGAGACCTACGTCTACAAGTAATGGTGCTTACACAGCAGAGGCTGGGAGAAATACAAGTAGGGAGAATATGTCCTTCTGTATTTCCCAGTGACAGGACCCAGAAAGATCCCGCCCACTTTCTCCTATTCCTTTTCTTCAGATTTCCTTGAAAACTCCAGACTGTCCATACTATTGAAGGACTATCTAATTGTGTTGAGGTTAAGGTAACAAACTTGGTTTAAAAAGCATCAGAGCAAGAATCTGGAATCCTGACGTAAACTAGCAAGGGCACAGCACCCATCTATGAAGGTGTGTGTGAGGGACAAGAGTGACTGTCAGCAAAGCCCTTGCACTGGCACCCCATAGGTCCTAAAATGGGGAGAAGCCGTTTCCAAAAAAGACCATCCTGTGGACTTTACATGGTATCTCCACATCTAATATAAAAGAACTGTTATGTAACATGAGGGCCGGGCTTATTGGGGTTTCTGTCCTGCCCGGTCCTCCCAGCCGTTTAGTCCCAGAGAAAATCACACAGATTAGGTTATAAACGGATTGGCCCATTAGCTCAGGCTTCTTATTAGCTCTTATAACTTATATACCCCATTATTCTTATCTATGTTAGCCACATGGCTCGGTACCTTTTTCAAGCGGGGCAGATCACATCCTGCTTCTTCAGTGGTCTGGGCAGGAGTGAGGAGGAATGGGCTTCTTCCTTCCGAGCATTCTCCTGGTCTCATCACCCTGCCTTTACTTCCTGTCTGGTTTTCCCACCTATACTTCCTGCCTTGCCAATCAGCATTTATTTAAAACATGATTGACAGAATACAGACAATTCTCCAGCACCACTGTTAAACATTAATCTCTACGGCAGTAACTATTATCTCAGCATTTCTGTCCGACAGGACTCTTCCTTGCCACAGTCACCTCCCTGCCTCAGTTACACATCCCTCTTCTTACACTTCAGGATCTACAGTCTGAGCTGATGTCACTCTTGGGTTCTCCGTCACTCTTCTCACCAGTGGCTTTTCCACACACAGCCCATGATCCCCTTTCAGCTGACACAGTGTTCTCCAGCAGTCCCTTTGGCCCCCGTAGGCTTGACTGCATGCGTCTGCACCGGGCTTCCGAAGACCCTGCACACATCTGTCACTCATATACAATCTTGTGATCTGCTTCCCAAACTAACTGCCTCTTCCATACAATGGGCCTGCTAGCACCAACACAGCTTCACATGTCTTCCCTTAATAGAAAGGATTTGCAAAAATAGAAGTGACCTTTGGAGTCATTTTTACCTCTTAATCTTCAGTAGGCTTCAGTGACAGAATCGCTCATTTAATAAATTCTTATTGAATTTACACTAGATGCTCAGCCAAACATGAGTACAAGCCAGAGTCAAACATGGCGGCACAGGCTGCGGTGGGGGACTCCACATATGAACATAAGTAAGAACAGGAGCCTGTGGGAGCCCTCACTGGGACATGGCGAGCCTAAAGGATGCAAAGAAGGCTGTGCCAATGCTTGGACATCTGAAATTGAGCCTGAAGCATCAATGGGAAGAAATCAGGAAGAAGCATGAGCAAGTGCAGCTGGTGGCATCAAACTCACCAACAAGTCAGTCAAACCCAAACCCAAGTTGCACGGCCCAGCAGCTGCCAGTAAGGAGGAAATAGCCAAAATATCATCTTCAATTCCATTGTTATTCCATGTATCAGGACCCATGGTTTAAACTCCTTTAAAAAGGTAGTTATGCAACAAAAGCATCTATCTACAATTGCACTGCGATGATCTTCAATACTCATGGGATTCTATAAGGTATTTTCCCCATGAATACTATTACAGTAATTCTGTGGGGCTGAAGTTAATGTAACTAGGATATGTATCAGTTAGCAGTTTCTTTGCAGTTAAAAAGTCAGCATGAGGATTTCCTGTTACTAAGAAAAAGAATTAAGAGAGAAGGTATTGGCCAGGGGGATGGCTCAGTGGGTTCACTTCTTGGAGACTGAATGGTAGAAAGGCATGAATTGACTCCTACCAATGTGTCATCTAACCTCAACATGTTCTTCCTGGCATACACTGGCATGTGCTAAACACAGGAAAATGGCATGTTTTGTAGATCACTGATTATTAATAGTTGCCCATTTGGACGCCTATTAGTGCAAGGGTCCAGTTCTTACTTTGTGTCTAGGGTTTGCTTTGCTCCCCAGACTTGACGCAAACAGACAATGTGAACTACTGAACCCTGGACTACTCTTGCCAGCGGGCAGTGGTGGAACAGATAAAAGCTCTGTGTTTCTTATTACCCTTTCCAGACTTCTTTACCGGCAACAAGTACAACTGAACAAACAGAGAAACAACATGTCCAACGCCCTCAGTAACTCCTAGGAGCAGGAAGAATGAAAGACCTGAGAGCAGAACCCTCTAACAGCTATAATTTCCACACCACAGCACTCAGACTGAAGTGTTCACAGAGCCTGGTGAGTATGAGGACTCGGGAACTGGTCCACAAGCACCCAACTAAAGTACAAAAAGTTACAAGCCTGATGCTTAGTCTCCAGTGAGCTGGTAAATATTGGCTAACTGGATGGTGCATATGAAACAGATAGCATCTGGCTTTTACTTAACAAAGGGATCTGCCATTCTTAGAAATGCTCATTATCTTAACTCCATGTCCAATTATCCCACAAGTACAACTCATGCAGGGACACTTGTAACAGCTGCCAGATGATCTGCCCATCTTGTCCACAGCAAGAAGGATGGGCGACTCTAATGCTTCTATTGCTCAGGCACTTCTCCGAGTCTTCAGGCTTTGATTTATTTTCTCGTACATAATCCAGGAATGTAAGGAGAGTCATGATTATGAGACACTGCCGTCCACTTTACAGTCCCCTCGCCAGGACCTATAAATATCCCATCATTATGAACTATTCACTTCTGGGGTACTTCATTACTTGGAAAACCATCGTTTCCCAAAGCAAGAAACTTTATTCTGATCTCCTTACATTTTCTCTCCAGGAACTGGGTTCTCTTCAAACCACACCCCTCACATTTGTGTTTGATTAACTTGTACCAAGAAGCAGAACAAACACTGGGATGCCCAAATCCCACCTCCATCCTACCACCCCCCAGCTCCCAACCGGCAGTCCCACTAGGAGACCACGCACTCCCTGAGTAGTCAGGCCCCTTTGATACACAACCTGCTGCTGCCCCCACCACACCTGACACCCACCTGTCACCTCAGCAAGGTGTTGAGAAATGGGGCCCTAGCTCAACTTGGGGAGCAGTGACTCTGACTTTTCTCAGTGATGATCCTAGATAGAGTTAAATTTTGTTCAAGCCTCTATTTTCTTCCCAAGTTTGGTTCTGTAACTGAAATTACAGGGAGTGACAAGTTCAGTTTCTACGAGTCTTGAGACGGCACGAGACACCAAGTGCCCATGCTTGCCTTTCTACCCTCCTGAACAGTTTGCTGCAGTGTCTGTAGCTTTTGCTATTGTTGGAATTTTCTTCTTGCCATTCATGTCTCATTTATAAATTAACATTGGACTTGCATTTATATTTCACTTGCATAAGAAATATGAATAAAATATAAAGACTTGGCCCCAAAACAATGAATAAAGTAGGGGAAACTATCTCCAAAGATGTTTTTGGTCATGATGGAATTCTGCACTCATGAAAGACCAACAGGACAACCCATTAGTTCTGAAGCTACTAAGATGCATCTGTCTGTCTCGCGCATGTCAGCCGTCAATCACTCAGTCACTACCAACCCAAGAAAGTTCTATGTCCTAAGTGAAAAGCCGTAAGTTTCCAGATATGCTGCACATTTGAACCTACTGGGCTTAGTTTATTATAAAGGTCAAAAAGTGCCAGGCATGGGCTATGAGAGAAACTGCTACATTCTGTACCTTCAGAAAAGGCCTATTATTTCAACACTTCAATATTAAAGACAAATAAATTAGGATCCTTGCTTTCCTTTTCTATAAAAAATAATCAATTCTCTTTTAACTTCCGCTATGTTATTGTAGTAGTTTGAATGGCCCCATAAGCTCACAGGGAATGGCGCTATTAGAGGGGTGGCTTTGTTGTAGTAGGTGTGGTAGTACTGGAGGAAGTGCGCCACTGTGGGGGCTGGCTTTGAGGTCTCCTTTGCTCAAGTTGTGCTTAGTGGGATACTCAGGCCACTTCCCGTTGCCTGCAGACCAAGATGTAGGACTCTCAGCTACTTCTCCAGCACCATGTCTGCCTACATGTCCCACCCTGATGATAATGAACTAAACCTCTGAAACTATAAGCCACCCCAACGAAATGTTCTTCCTTTATAAAAGTTGCTGTGGTCATGGTGTCTCTTCACAGCAGTAGAAACCTAAACTAAGACAGCTATTGTAGGTGACCTGAATAAAATGAATTTGATATCAAAATATTGGCAGGCTGCCATAGTGCAGGCCTGTAATCGAGCCACTCAGGAGGCTGAAGTAGGAGGGATACAGCGTACGACTTCCCCAGCTTTAATTCTCCTTCACAAAAGGGGGGAAGGGGCTAAGTATTATTTTATCTATGTGATTTTTAATATTATTCTAAACTTTATATTAAAAAATTATGTCAGGATATGACATTGGATTTCTTTAGAAAGTGTTCCTCATCCTATGAAAGATGTGCTTCAACTATAAAATTTTAGTAAACACAACTTTTAAAAGACATGATTATCGCAGTGGAGACAATATGTGTAGCTATGGATGTGCAATCCACTGAGCCTTATACCTAAACACGTGTGAAAATACGTGTGTCCAGCATGGCAGAGGTGCTGTTTGGTAAACCATTTTTGCTCTATCTCTGGGTAAAGAAAAGTAGAACTTCTAACTACCAAGGAGACAAAATGTTTCTTGATTTTCGTTGCCCTCAACATCCTCTATCCAGTCACAATCTGTGAACAACAGTAGAGAGTCCCCCAGTTCCAGGACGGGTTCATATGGGTCTGGGGAGCTGAGAACAAAAGGCCACAGAAAACAGTCTGCCTGGGGCCTGGCAGGCAAACTTGTCCCGAAGAATAACAGTCCACACAATATTTATTTTTGAAACAATTATTGTGTCCCACATATGGCTGTGGGTCATTAGTAGAAGGACAATGGAATCCAACCTTCACCATCTGCTTCTCGGTGGTGGATGCTATTTTCAAATGACTGACACATGAACACATCACGTGCCACGTCTGTTCAGAAAAGAGCGGGCCACGCCTTCAACATCAATGGACCAAATGAGTAACATGAGATCCATGACTGCACATCAATGTCTCAAATAATTATGCTGGAAACTAAAAAGATATGAAAAGAAATTTTATAAATCGATTCGGGTTTGGTCTCAATGGGCTAAGAAAATAACACAGTATTCGACACAGATTTAGTAACAATCGAAGAGAAAACAATAAAAATTCTAACATTATGGGGCTAATAATACTTCCATCTGCAGCAACTTTGAGGGAGCTGATTAGATGATCCTAATGGGCGATTTCCAGTGAAAGGAGAATACACCCTTAGCATAATTTAATAAGATCTTCAGACTGAAACAAATTCAAGGGTTTCATAAAAGACCTTCTCATGGCCTTTTAATAGCTCTCTCCAATTCCAATTAACTGGTTAAATGCCAGTTCTCATTGCCTCATCACAGCTAGCCCTTTCTGATTAAATCATTAAAAATCCGTTAACGGCACAATGCCTACTAAGGAGTTATGGACAGTCCAGAGGAGATAGATAAGCACCTCTCAATTCCCCTTGCCAAGAGAGAAGAAAAACTGTAGCATGTAATTAAAAATAATTAATTAAAAATAATAATAAATTCTGTTCATCTTTGGGATATGCAAGATTACATTTACTGAACACGTTGGTCTGGCCTAATTGTTTTACCGGGGTTAATATTTAGATTAGCTTAACCTTTTCATAGACCCTCAACAGGTAGGGCAGGAATGTTGATTAAGAGAGATAATTTATGTGAAAGGTAGCCATTGAAGACTCAGACAGTACTGACAGCCTGCCAGTGTGATGGGACTGACTTCTGCTCTGGAGTCAAGGATCTGTGGACTTCCCCGCTGGGCATCTACCCTCTCAGACAGCACACCTGTTCACCCCAACACCAGCACTGCCCACAGGCTTTCTTCTCCATTTTCCAGGCTGCTTGTTGCTCCTCAGAAGAGGACGTACCTGATTCCGGAGAACAAGGGTCTCCTGCGAGGTCAAGGTTGACTCCTCCCTGCAAGGGAGACCCCCAACTGAGCCGCAGACAGTTCCTCTGCCAGAGCCCACTCCTATGACTTGTATCTGTGAACAGTCAATGACATTATCCCACTGTGAAAGTGAGTGTGAGTTCCCTGAAGTCACAACATCCCTGAAGTCTCTGTCACAGAAAAGTTAGACAAAGGCTCCTATGGATATTCTCTAAGCAACTTGAAATCTTGCGTTGGTATGAGCATTATAATGGCGTGAAGGCTAGAAGGATAAAGAAAGAAAGCAAGATGACGCACAGAGGATGTGAAAACTATGCTTTAGGCCAGTGGGACAAGGAAAGGAAATGCCTGGGTTCAGCCTCTTCCTAAACTGAGAGATCTGCACACCATTCAGGGATCCCGTTCCTGGCACCTTGATGGCTTTTCTGAAGGAAGAAACTCAGAAGACATGAAGTTCTGTCCACAACTTCCCAATCTGGGAGTACACGCTCGGCTTTCACTCATCCAGAGACAGGCAAATGGGCTATTTATGCAGCGAAAATAACCGCCGTGCGCAATTCTCCTGGTTGAGGACGAAAGTTGGCAAACACACCCATACCGCCAGCATCATGCTTCCGGGGGGGGCTAATGAGGAAGAGGCCTTTGCTTTCCAGCCCTCCTTAAAATGCGCCCAGGATGGGTCACTCCTCTCCCAGCCCAAGGTCAGGGCATAAGGCAGGTACCCTTTAAGTCCCTGCCAATCCCCAGCCCTGACATCCACCTGGTAGGGCACCTGTTCTCGGTCACCACAATACATAGAGGCTGAACTTACAACTGTACCCTTTCTTACTTAAAAAAAAAAAAATAAATGCCTTATGTATAGCTTGCAAAAAACTTAATGGAGAAGAGTGTGGTGGCATATGACTGTAGAGACAGCTACACTGGAGGCTGCTCCAAGGTGATCACTGCTCCCCGGAGTTTCTGGACAGCCTGGCAGCAGAGGCAGGCTCTGTCTATACATACATACATACATACATGCATACATACATACATACATACATGCATGCATGCATGCATACACATACGCACATACATACATATGTTTGCTTGTACATTTAAAAGGCATATTAATCATATTAAAATGGTATTCTACTTCGGTCTTATTCTCAAATTAGGTTACATGTGCTTTTGAAAGCATTTCTTTGGTCAACAGTTCAAAGGAAGACAGGCCGCTTCTTTCACCAGTAGCCAGATGCACATAAACTGCTCTCCCTTTTAACTCAGTGCCCAGAGAGCAGCTCTGCTTGCTGCATCTGCAGTTGTTAGTGAATTTTAACCATCAACTGGGTATGAGGAGGATTGCAGATGCCTGTGCCAATCCATGCCCTGGCCACCCTAAGCATCATTCTCCATGCTAACGGCTTCCAAAGGCCGCTGGACCTTATCTCCTCCACTGGACTGGGTACATAACTACTTGAACTGCCCACCACACATCTCCAGCCACCTCGCAGGGCTCTGCTGCTGTGTTAGCCATCCCTCTCCTCCGCGTGGCTGCTGCCACCAACTGTGAAGGGCACATCCAGCACTTAAACCAGTACTTGGCTCTGTGTTCCCTAGTCAACCCACAGATTCTCACATGTAGCCCTGGAACTTTAGAATCTAGCCCCAGCAATCCCTCCCTCGGTGATCTTTTACACATTTTGGGCGGCCCCTCTAGCCTCTTCAGTGACAGAGACTTGTCCCTTAGAGCCATTCTCAAAGCTTGGTCATTAGGCAGAGTTCACCATTTTAGCCATTGGTAAGTACCCACACACCAGTACCAAACCCACACCTATGCTAATGTAGCAACTCTAATTAAACTTGGTGAGAGGGAGGGAAGGAGAGAGGGAGGAGGAGAGGAAGGGAGGGGAGCAAGGGATGATCCTTAGATTGGATTCCTACTCCAAGTTCTCAACAACTTACTAACTAGTCTCCCTCCTCTAGTCTCTCCCCTTAAAAATGAAGTCTCCTGTTGTTATGTCCCTGTTTTCATTTCTGATTTTGTTAATTTGGATGTTCTTTCTCTGCCTTTTGGTTACTTTGGATAAAAGGTTGTCTATTTTGTTGATTTTCTTGAAGAACCAACTCCTTGTCTCATTGATTCTTTGTATTGTTTTCTTTGTTTCTATTTTGTTTATTTCAGCTCCCAATTTGATTATTTCCTGTCATCTAGACCTCCTGGGTGAGTTTGTTTCTTTTTGTTCTAGAGCTTTCAGTTGTTCTGTTAACTCACCAGTGTGGGATGTTTTTCCAACTTATTTATGTAGGCATTTAGTGCTATGAACTTTCCTCTTAACACTGCTTTCACTGTGTCCCATAAATTTGTGTATGCTGTGCGGTCATTTCCCTTACATTTTCGGAAGTCTTTAATTTCTTTCTTTATTTCTTCCTTGACCAATTGTGATTCGGGTGAGCATTCTTCAATTTCCATGTGTTTCTGGGCTTTCTGGAATTAGTGTTGCTGCTGAATTATAACTTTAAGCCATGGTGATCTGATAAGATACATGAAATTATTCCAATTGTTTTGTATCTTTTGAGGTTTGCTTTGTTATCGAGTATGTGGTCAATTTTTGAGAAGGTTCTATAGATGTTAAGTCCATAACATGTTAGTTCCCTTATTTCTCTGTTTAAGTTTCTGTCTGTCAGACCTGTCCAGTGGTGAGAGTGGGGTGTTAAAGTCTCCCACTATTAGTGTATGGGGTTTAATGTGTGATTTAGGTTTTAGTAATGTTTCTTTAACATATGAGGTGCCCTTGTATTTGGGGCATAGATGTTCAGTAATGAGATTTCATCTTGATGTATTTTTCTTGTGACTAATATGAAATGTCCTTCTTTGTCTCTTTTGATTGATTTTAGTTTGAAGTCTATTTTGTTAGGTATTAGGATAGCTACACCAGCTTGTTTCTTAGGTCCATTTGATTGGAAAATTTTTCCCAACCCTTTACTCTGAGGTGATATCTGTCTTTGAGGTTGAGATGAGTTTCTTGTATGCAGCAGAAAAATGGGTTCTATTTTTGTATCCAATCTGTTAGCCTGTGTTTTTTTATAGGTGAGTTGAGTCCATTTATATTAAGGGATATTAATGACCAGTGATTGCTAGTTCCTGTCATTTTAGTTTTTGTTATGGTGATTTTATTGTGTGTGTTTTTCCTTTCTTTGGGATTTGCTGATGCGAGATCATCTATTGTCTGTGTTTATGTGGTTGTAGTTGATTTCCTTGGAACAAAAAATACAGACTCCCCACTACAAACAGAAATTCTTTAAAAGGAAAGCCTATGAATTACATATACTTGAATATTTATTATCTTAGATAAAGCCTGAGGCAAAATAAATACTCAAAACATGTTTTGAATTAAGTTGTCTTCTCTGTATAACAAACCCTCAAAGATGACAATGTTTAATTTATCAGTAAATTCAGGAGAACCACACCAAGGTGAATTAGTGAGAGACAGACAGAGAGAGAGAGAGAGGGAGGGAGAGAAAGAGAGAGAGATGATAGATAGATAGACAGACAGACAGGCAGACAGGCAACAGGTAGATAAAAACAAACTTTGAAAAGGTGTGGTGCACCTGACTGGTTGACTAAGTACCTATCACACTAGCATGAGGAACAGAGTTTGATGCCCAGCATCCACAAAGAAGCCATGCATGGTGAAACATTCCTATAATCCCTGAGACAGGAGAACACCTAAAGCTGGTTAATCAGCCAGTCTGGCTGAATCAGTGGGACCCTGTCTAAAAAAATAGAGAAAGAGAACAATCAAGGAAAGTATACAGTATCAATTTTCAGTCTTCACATGAAAACACATACACATGCATGCACATATATATGCATGTATGTATGCACACATGTGCATATACTCTGAAAATATACATATGTCCAAATGTATATTTTGGCTTGCTATTTCTTTACTAAAAACTATTTCCAGAACACAAAGACTACTTCAGGGTTATACAGAGTAGATCACCAACCAGGAATTTAGGGGTCCATCGTGAGATCAGAGCTAAAATTAAGAACACAATCTTAAAAACCTTGGTAGCTCTTGAACATGGCTGAGAATTCAAACAGCTTTGTGATGGGAGAGGAGTTCACTATGAGAGAAGGGATTGGCTGGTTTGAACCTTGCCAATTACTGATGTGGGATTCTCCTCTTTAAGCTGTGAATATGTTTGATTACCATTGGTTAATAAAGAAGCTGTTTCAGCCAATACCTTAGCAGAGTAAGGCCAGGCAGGAAATCTGAACAGAGATAGAGAGGGTAGGCAGAGTCAAGGAGATGCCATGTAGCTGCTGGAGGAGAAAGATGCTGGAACTTTACTGGTAGGCCACAGCTATGTGGAGATACATAGATTAATGGAAATGGGTTAATTTAAGATATAAGAGCTAGCTAGAAATACGCTTGAAGCATTGGCCAAACAGTGTTGTAATTAATATAGTTTCTGTGAGATTATTTGGGTCTGAGTGGTAGGGAAATGAACGAGCCATCTCTGCTTACAAATTACACGTGGCAACCGGCATGTGGTCAGGAGATTTAGGACAGCCATAGTGCACCAGGGCCACATATCCACCCACAACACACAGCTCAGTTCAGCACCAACAAGTTGGCAGGCACATGCCCCACGAACTGTTTCTTCATTGTGTCCCTTCTCAGTGTTTGTGCCTTCCCAGTTTTAGATTCCCTAATTTAAAAAAAAAAAAGTAAGTCTGTCACTGTCCAAGACAAACCAAAGTGAGACAATAGTTAGGGTGATGATAACAACAATAACTGTTGTGTGATGTTTTACTCTTTTGGCTTTTTGAGGGGCCCACCATCCAGCTCCCAAATAATCACACACGGAGGTTTATTCTTAGTCATAAGCCCGGCCTGTGCTTGACTTGTTTATTGCCAGCTTTTCTTAACTTAAATGATCCCAACCACCTTTTGCCTCTAGGCTTTTATCTTTCTCTATTTGTGTATACCTTTCTTTACTTTTTTCTCTGTGGCTGGCTGTGTAGCTGAGTGGCCCCAGATGTCCTCCTCTCCTTGTTTTCTTATTGTTCCTCCTCCCATGGTTCTCCTATTTATCCTCTCTGCCTGCCAGCCCTGCTTACCCTTGCTCCTGCCTCACTATCAGCCACTCAGCTCGTTATTGGGACCTTCAGGTGTTTTAGAAAGGCAATGAATCCCAGCTTCACAATTAATCAAATGCAGCATAAACAAACACACCTTAAAATAATATTTCGCAACAATAATAATATCTTAATCAGGAGTATTGCATTGATAGAGAGGGTTCAATATATACAACTGGGCCCTGCTATGAATTTGGCAGGAAGGTGAAGCCTTGTAACCATGGAGTGGGGTGGGGTCAGTAGATGGAAAACAGCTAAGAGGAAACATCAAAGGTAAGAGGAATTCTGACTAAGCCAGACTAACAAGTTTGAGACAAACCAAGCAATTTGACACTAACTGGGGACAGCAAAAGACGAGGAACCTGTCAGTCATCAGGGTGGCTAGATATGGAGGATGGGCAAGGGGGTTCTTGATAAAGTGACTGACAAATATTCTAAGGAAAACTGGATTTTAAAAACACACATGTGGGTGACACGCACCTATAATCATATCACTGGAAGGCTGAGAAAGTAGAACCATGAACTTGAAACCAGCCTGGGCTATATACTAAAACTCAAAACAATGAACCAAAAATAAAAAATGCATGCATTCAAAAGGGAAGTGAACAGATGGGCCCTGCTAAAGAAAATGTTCAAAGGCACAAGCAAAACTTGGTCTAGAAAAGAATGTAACCACCACATCTCAATAAGCCTCTCTCTCTCTTTCTCCCTCTCTCTCTCTTTCTCTCTCTCTCTCTCTCTTCCTCTCTCTCACACACACACATCAGCAAACCATAAGGAGTGTTATTTGGAAGCTAGTTCTGTGCTCTTTGTCACCCTTCAGCCTGGCAGAGCTGATCGAAGGAAAGAGATATCTGCTACCCAAGGGAAAAGCAACTTACTGAAGCGGACATAACTTAAACACAGGAATGGCAGCATACATTGCTGGTAGGCACAAAGAATACTGGTGGCCTGCAACACTGTATCCGTGAGCCTTAAAAATGATGCTTACTCCATCCACAATTGGAGGTTAGATTGTAGAAGACTGGACAGAGAAAAGCCTGGGAAGGCAGGTGGCAGGTGCACCCCTCCCACTGCTGAGCAAATGGGGTTTGTGCAGACAAGGGCTCCTGAAATCCAAACCCTTTGTTTTCCCACTTCTGCCAACACATTTCCAAAGCAGCCACCGCTGATCAGCCGTGTTTGGCTCTCTCCTTATCAAAACTTCACAAAAATTTAATTTCAACTTCATGAGCCCTAAAGCTGTAAATTAATTGAATAAAATTTGCAAACATATGTGAAGAGATAAAGCAATTGTAGACTTTTCCCCATTCAGTGGACTTAGCCACCTAGCATGGCAGTTTTGCTTGACATGCGTTCAGAGCCTCTGGAAACCTACCTAATCCCGCTCTCTGGGCCTTGTGCCTATTCACAGAACCATGGTAACCCATATCTGGAAAATTAATAAACCCCAGATGGGTTTAAACACTAAGAAATACTTCCAGCACGTTTTGCCACTCGCTGTATTGTAGATGTCCTTTGCAGTGAGAGAACCCTGTTCAAAAGCTCACAACAGCAGTAGATAAAAGCCCGTGGCTATAAGCAACGTAACAGAATATCTTATATAAGATTAATGGGGTCTCAAGCTGAAGCCAGGAATTAAACATAGTGAAGGTGAAACCCCGTATGCATTGGCCTAATACAGACATTGCCCAAACAAAATTTGAAACTCATTCATTTTTTACCAAAAGGGAAAAAAAATCCTATGATTTTTAAATAGCAAGCCAAGGAGAAGCGACACTTCTCCACATTCCAGCTTCACCAAGCGAATCAGCTAAGCCACACTCACAAATGCCGAGCCGATGGAGAGCACACACCATGAGCTTTCTGGAGTGAAATGTAGTATAACCAGAGGCCTGATTTGCCTATGGTTGCCATTCTTACCAGGGAAGAATTAAGATGCATTATCCTCTCACCACTGGCTCTCACAGCACAGTCAACCGTCACCCTTCCAACTGAGATCAAGTCTTTTATCTTTGCTTTTCTCGATCTCATTTTGTCTAAATTAAATTTGTGTGTGCCTGCCGTTGTGTATGGAGGCCAGAGGTTATAGCGGGTGTCTTCCCTGCTCTCAATGATTTGACTAGGCTGGCCAGCCAATGACCTCCAGGGATCCCCTGTTTTCCTCTCCTTCGCTCCCTCCAGTGCTGAGGGTACAAATGCAGTTGCCATGCCTAGCTTTTAGGAGGGTGCCGGGAATTTGGTCTTCATGCTTATGCCAGAGGTTCCTTACAAACTGAGCCATGTTACCTGCCTATCTTTCCTAAGTTCTCTCAGCATCTGAAAGGTATCGGTCGCTAACGAGTTGTAGGCAATGGAGGTGACCGGGAAGTTTCTGCCTGATGGGTTTGCAACAGCTTTGGATATCAGCTGCTAAGGGAACTTCATAGATAACAGTTGGGATGTTGGGCTTGTTTCAATGGGGATCAAATCCAGGAACTTACATTTGGCAAGCAAGCCCTCCAGCCCTGAAAACACTATTGCTAACAGTACAAAGAAGATAAGTATAGCTACCAAGCAAGCTGGAATGAATGAGAAATATAGTTTTTCCAATAGTTTATTTAGTGTCCAACTATTGGAAAAGGCCTTTCTGAGATGAGATGTTTTCCATTTAAAAAATAACCCTCCAAAGTCAAATGCAAAATGCTTCTTCTCAGACTGTTCTTTAAAGAGGGGTCCATGGGTCAATACTGGGCAAGTTCATAGAGATGGGTCCTTTTATAACAGAACAGCTGGTAATATTTGGGTTGGTGACTCCAAGAGTGGCTCCGTCCTTTGGCCCCTCAGTAAGAAACTCAGAGAGTGAACCCTGCCTTCTCTGAGTAATTGTGGATTTAGCTGAATTAACTGACTCCAAAAAAGCCCATTAAATGAATAAAATCTCAACACTTGCCTCTGTAGACAGAAAGCAGATGAAAACAATATAAAAGATTGTTAAGGCAAACAGACCATTCCTCCAAATACCATTCACAAAAGCTCACCAGACCTCCCGCTGTGTTGATGCCATGGGAACCCCAAGGCAGCCTAAGTGCAGTCCACAAGACCAGAAGACAGGCGTGCTTTTCTAAATCTTCAAGTCAGCATACCACAGTCTTCTCTCCACTACCCAGGATGAGCTATTTCCTTTCCTGAGGTCATCATCTTTACCCAGACAATTCTATCTTTCTGCTGTGCTGTCTTCTCTGAGTGTCTTATCACCAAGCCAGGCATCTCTCTACGCTACGTCTAACTGCCTATGTATCTAGCTCTCTATGCCGTAAAATTGCCTTGGTGTCCTGGTGTAATTTCGCTTTTGTTTCTCCATAGACTACAGGCTCCTTGAATTCAAGGATTGCTTCTTAATTATCTCCCGGAATGTAGCAAAGAATATTGCTGATGAATGAACTAAGAAGATTACTAAATCCATTCTAGCTGGAAGTCTAATAAAAGAAATTATTGCCCATTAGGCTGGCAGTATACTACATTATAAAGATAAACTTGTGCTAGGTATGATATAGAAATAGTGTATGATCTGGGTATAGCTTACACACATTTTTTATAATAAGTAGATCCCTTCCCATTGAATTATACCAGCCACTTGGCAGTCTGCAATTGATTTGAGGCATGAAGTGAGTTCAGGGGAAAACAAGATTGATATCTGACAGACTGATTCTTAAGCTTAAGGTCAGATTTTATTAGAAGAAAAAATAACACAATATGCTATAAGAATCTAAAAGCTTTAAAAAAGAATTCCCCTCTGCCACTGAAATTTTCCATGGACAAGAAGATCTAACTGCCTGCTGCTCCCAGAAAAGCCATGAGGTTGCATTTAGAAATGGGGTTCCATTAACGTCACACAATGGCGCCCATCTAATGACCCAGCTCTCCCTTCCCACCAGGCCAATGATTACTGATCGCCTGGTCTCCAAGTTGGTTTCACTAAAATTAACTCTTCCCAGGGTGGCATGAGCAGGCTAGGCAGTTCTCCTTTCCGTGGAGAAGAGCCTTCTTTAGTGCGCTGCAGGAATGCAGAGGAAGCAGGGCCTGGGCAAGGGCTCAAGAGTGAGTGCCACCCCTGCAGCCCTCAGTGCAGCCCTCACATGCCACAGTGAGGCGCTGTGGGAATCAAAGCCATTAGGAGAGATGCTGATTCAAAAGCTGCCACTTCACGCTCAGTCACAATAGCTAAGGCCTCTTCACTCAGCACCATGCACCTACTCTAACACACTCATACGCAGCAGAGCCTGGTGACAAGTGAGCAGAGATTTTGAATCACAGACCACTCCCTGAGCAAGGGTCACAGGTCTAGAACAAAATCAGGCTATGCCTTTACCCATTCTCTAAGGTCTGGGCCAAGTCAGCCTTTAGGGGCTCAAACTTTTGATCTGCAAAGTCAGCATGGATCTCCTAAATGCCTCCCAGTTCTAAAGTATAATTCCATGGAAGGGCTTCCAGGTATGAAAAGTAGGTATTTCTTGCAAACAACCTAAAGAGTGCTTGTCCTCCATTATGGCATTTCTATTTCACTGTCCATGAGGTGAGTGATAAAGAGAAACAAATGTAGAACAAATAAGAAATGGGAACCTAGATTCATCAAAGACCCCAGTCTAAGTGTAATGTCTGAGTATGGTGTGGTGTCTCTATGGCAGAAGCAGGCCTGGGCTTTTGAGCATCCTTAGTAGTTCAGTAAATGGTTTCATAGCAAAAGAAGGAAACTCACTGCCTCGTGTGTTTCTTAGCTAAGGGGAAAGAGCTCACTCACCACAGATGATTTCCAAGAGATCCCAGCCACAGTAACGACCCAACCTAAGGTCACAGAAATCTAATGTCCTTTAACATTGACTCAGAAACAAATGTCTCTCTGGTCACACTGAGCAGGTAGTGGGGCTTCCACACTATACAAGCAAGAACTGTCTCTAGTGACGGGTGTGAATGCATCCTGAGCAACCCCCTGCTGTGCTTTACCACTAATTCCTTTCTCAAGTAACCTTGTTCAGCAAGTGTCCTCCAGGCCCGCGAACTGTGGCTCCTCTGAGCCTGCTCTTCCACACTGCAAAGACTGTCCACTAGCCACTAGTGTGGCAGCATCTCCGTGTGGCTATGACTGAGTTGCATGAACCATCTCCTGGGCCCCTCTGGGCATGGTACCTACTGCTCACCACAATGACAGACAACCTCTTGCACCCCAAGGTTGCATCCCAAGGCATTTTTGTCATTTCTGCAATCCCACCGTCACAGCCAACTGCGTGAACCAAGCAAGGGATGGGGACTAGGGGCAGGGGGCTCATTTCCTAAACTACTGTCTCATGTGGCATGGTCAACAGGCATGGCAAAACGTCTCTCTACCCTAATCTAGTTTGTCTATGACTGACCCTGCAGAGCTGCTGATTAGTCAAGTGTAAATTTGCAGCTGCGCAGGAATCACTCTGGGAGGAATAATAATTGCTTTCCATCACTCTTAACCTTGGATAGGACTTGGTTTATTCCCATGAGTCATATTTACCTTGGAGAGGCTACGTTGCATACACCTCACACACACAAAATTGCTCAGTTCACTGTAAAGGTTTGTCAAGTGCCGTCCAGCTAAAATGGTAATATGAAAACATGTGGTTTGCTCCAAGCCTCAGAATCCTCTCGCTGTTGGGATGTCTAACTCACAGATTGATCAACTTGATTTTCATCAGTTAAAGCAGTATTGTGTTAACTCACAAAATGATCAATTTAATTTTCATTAGTTAAAACAGTATTGTGTACCCTGAGTATTCTGAAATCAATACTTATGAAAGGATTCTTCCAAAGGAAAGCGAACATGACAGACAGAAAAGAGGGAACCCTGCTCTCTCAGAGTCTCTGAAGACAACTTGCTTCCAGCTGAGGAGTTTCCCTGGCCAAGGTGGAAAGACAAACCCAAAACACAAGATTTGTCAATTGCAGTAGGAGCTTTAAAACAGCCAGTTGTTCTGGTAAGCTGACACTGAAGTACTAAATTTTCATTTTATTTCATTAAAGAGCTATATCTCATTTTATTAAATTAAAATGGCCTGCTTCCATTTTATTTGCTTTCGTCCAAGTCGATCCTTCGTGACTTTCTCCTGCACTGTAATAGGTAGGGCCGTAAAAAAGCCTCCCAGTGTACAGAGGTGGACACACAGGACTGTGACCAGGAAAGGAGACAGAGCTACACAGATCCATTTTATTTTTCTTCCTTCATGTGCTATATGATACTACTGAGATGTTTACATGATAAATTATGTATATTTTGAAATCCCAACCTTAGAAAATATTTTACTTGGTTTTGGTTGAACAATACTGAACAAGCTATAGATAAGTGAGTACTAATGTACTTCTAAAATCTACTTGAGAAAGAAACTTCCAGAGAATGTGACCTTAGAAAGAACACCACTTCGGTTATGCATTTTTATTGGGGGGGGGCATCAGTTTTTTGAAACTGATGTAGAAAAATAATTGAAAACCAAACTTTATAGACATGTTTTCTTAAAAAACAACAATAACATAGAATTAATATAATAGAAAAAGAATCCTATGTTTCCTAGAATTGTTACCAAGGGGATACATAATTTAGCACTCTAGAATCGCAATTCTTTTCCTCTTGCCATACAAAATGAAGCCCTGAAAACAACATGCCAATGGCTAGCATGTTACTAGGTGGTGGCAAAAACTAAATAGTTATGTGGAGACAAAGTCAGTCTTTCGGAGGCACTGTGATGCTTGTGGTTTGCTATGAGATAGAGAGCCAGCCTGGGCTCACCAAGAAGCCAGAGGCAAGGGGAGAAAAACAGGGCAGGGCTGTGCTATCTGTCTCTCTACGCTGGCTGAAAGGACACAAAGAAATAGAGTGAACATCTTTGACCACTTTGAATAGGGAATCCACACTTTTGGTTTGGTTCGGTTTAGGACCTTTCGTTTCCTACAGGAAGGGAAGAGCTCAGAATCAAGCCCAGGGTTTCCCTCATCTGGGGCAGGTCCTCGGTGACTGTGAGCTATATTCCCAGTCCACGTAACCCATGCTTCAGTACACTACTTGATAAACTTCTTGTAATTTTGTTTCTGTGGACGGTGCACTTTGTAGGGCCAGAAACATCTGCTTTTCACCCAAGTAGTTTTAACATCTAGTGGTGCCTGGAAATAAGAGAATTCAAAAATACATCAACTTAGAGTGTCAAGTATACTTGACTTTTGAAGGCAGAGGTTGTAAAGAACAATAAACATATTTGCTCAGAGATAACCACCCCGGGCTGGGGATGTAACGCAGTAACTTAGAGTGCTTGCCCAGCCTGAGTGCTGGGATCAAAGGCAAGTACAGCCACATCTGCATTCTAGATATTGAACAGGCTAAACAGAAAGGCAGCAGAGACATGGTTAAGGAGCAAGCTGTAGTGTGCTTAGTAGCAGGTATACTGGTTGCTTTATATAGCAGGTGTCACACTGCTTTGACAAAATATCTCGACAAAAGGTAGTGAAGAGAGAAACTGGAATATAGTCTGGCTCACAGTTCCAGGGGACAGGCCATCATGGTGGGGAAGTCACCAGTGGCACCTGGTTGGTCACACTGTCCACAGCCAGGAAGCACAGCAAAGATGGATGTCATTACTCAGCTCACTTTCCCCTCTTCTGGCCTCTGCAGGCACACAGCGCACATGTGGTGCACAGACATGCATGTGGGCAAACACCCATACAGATAAAGCAAAAAATAGTTTTCTTTAAAAAAAAATAAGCAGCGTGTATCATAGGAAAGTTATCCCAAAACATGGAGAGAGATGAGATCTGTGGCCACAGATAGACAGCAAAGGTGACGAGTTCTCTGTTTGGTTTTATCAAGAATACATGTTTCTACACGTATAGCACTTTAGGGGCTGAGGAGAGATGCAGTCAGAAGGTGACAGGTGAGGGGACACTAAATGCTGCCAGTAAGAACAAGATAGAGCCCCATATCTTGAGCATGACATGACTGTCTCACGCAAGCATGCATGTTCGTTTTTTGCTAGGTCACCAGGCCATGCTATGCGTCTTCTGCCTTGGACAATGACACCACTCATTTTGAAAGTAGCATTGAGATCATTTATTTTGTACCTTATCTATAAAATGGGGCTATAAGGAAAAACATCAACAGATTAAATTTATCACAACAGAAAACAACACGGGGTGCCTCGCTTCCCTTACAGTGGTGCACCTGTACCGTGATCCCTTGAATCACAGTGGAGCAGGGTTACCTGCAAGTCCTACACATTACTCTTTGCCTTAAACCCGGAAGATCTTAAAACATCAGAGGGAAAGCCCTAGAGTATGCAACTGTCCCGGATCATAGATAAAGAGAGCTAGAATATTAATAAGAAGCCAGAGTTCATACACAGCGAAGACAACCAGCTCAGAGTATGAAAAGACATAAACCATCCTCCACAGAAAAATAACATCACTTCAATTACGTCACAGTTTAAAGGCCAAGGGCATGAAACCACCCAATCAGGCAGCAGAGACAGTTCCTACCATCAAAAGGGAAGTGGAGTTATACAAGAAATCGTTTAAAAATAAAGCTGATGCCAAATCAAAATTAAGTCAAAAGGCATTAGGGCCCTTTGTCTCGGCAAGAAATGAAATGGCTTTCCTTAGAGACCCTTTAACTCCAGCAGACAAATATGTTGCAATAAACCATGCAAACACATGGGCGCACATGTTTTTCTACAAACACGCAGAATGTCTGGTGAAATCAAGTCCCATCAGGGTTGTTCACCTGCAGTAAATAATCCATTGCTTTTGACTGTCAGATCTACGGACATCAAAATCCCCAAGCATTAATCCACTTGGCAACATCTGCGTGATCAGGAAAAAAAACTTGACAGGAAGAAATCTGGATCGTGTTAAACTCTCCTCTAATCACTTCAGGTTGGAAATACAAAGGGTATTAATTTCAATTTTCATTTCCTACCCAAGTACACTGCGCAAGGGCTTGCATGGGAAGGAAGCAAACTGAGAAGTGGGTCTTTTAATTGATTTCTCTGCCGCCCTCTTCTGTTCAAAGAGGGCATAGGAGGCAAAAGAAACCTCCAAGCCAAGCCGAACAGAAAGAAGGTCCGACCCAGGCTGGCATCTTGGCTTCATAATCTCATTTCTCTAAAGGAGCTGTTCATTTTGTAGCTGAAATGAGTTTGTGTGTATTCTGACATCTGATTCCCGTGTCTGGCTGCACAAGGCAAAGCTCCACTCTGGTCCCCGCCCTGACACTAGAGAGAAAGGGGAGTTGGCTGCAGCCATCACCAAGTCCACTCGGGAGTGACAGTAATGAGAAACACTGTAAAGACAAACTGCTGGGATATGGCTCCATGGCACAGCGCTTGTCAGGCATGTGTGAGGCCCTGGGTCCCATTCCAGGAGGCTAGGACGGAGGAAAGAAGATTGATGGCAGGAGGGAAGGGCCCTTTTGCAGGCAGCAACTTCCTGGCTTTTTCCCACTAAGAACATGAATATTTTATAAAAACAAGTCTTCCTATCCCCCCTGGAAACAATGGCATGGCATTGCTCCTCCCCGCTGTGAAATAATGTGTATCTTCTCTGATGGGCCTCTCTCCTCTAAGAAGCTATGAGCTACTCATTGTGATAACAATATTGCTGGTGCATCTGTCTCACTGCCATCACATGTAGTACAGACAGTACCAGTTCCCAAGAGATGAACACCAACAACTGTCTCCTTGCCAGTCATCTTCCAGATGGAAGGGACTGCTAGGGGTGAAACTCAGTATGTACAGGTGTGTGGGGGTCACGCGTCTGCCCCATAGTGGCCAAAGTGAGTTGCCCTCCAGCCATCACTAAGTCCTTGCAGGAGTGGCAGTGACAAGAAACCCAGGATAACTCAGAGAAAGGAGCTTCCCTAGCACGTGTGAAGCGCTCGATCCACACCCAGCACCTATAAAAGAAAACAATGAAACGAGAGACCCCTGCCCTCTGTTTCTGCCTATTTCATACCCCAGCCTCCAGCCAGAGACACACTTTTTAAACTCACATTTGATGACGCTCCCCGGTGACACAGAATGCTGGTCACTCTTCTCCATTCCCCCTTCGTCTTTCACCTTAATGTCTTGAATTTTTACATATTTATTAAATAGAAATAAATGGTTCATGAAGTTTTGGGGGAACTTACCTTAAAACACAAGGTAAGGACCCTCTATGGCTCTTTCTGGTTTTCATCACAAGTTGGAGGCAGAGAGGGCAAGACTAGGCCTGGCCTGGTTGGCTTTTGAAATCTCAAAGCCTACTTCCAGTGACAGGCCTTGTAATCGTCCAAGAAGGTCACACCTCCTGATCTTCTCCAACACAGCTCCAGCAGCTAGAGCCCTGGCATTCAAACACACAGGCTTAAAGAGGCCGTTCTCATTCACACCACCATCAGAATTCCTTCTAAGTAACTCATTCTAGAGTAAGGGAGGGAAACAGTCCTCTTCATAATTATGGCCAGGTTCGTGGCTGAGCACCTTACCAGAAAAGACTAAACAGCAAGAGAAAAAGCATGCAAATTTTCATAATGTAAGTTTTACATGATGTTGGAACCTTTGGAAATAAAGACCCAAAGACACAGGAAAGCAAGTACTTTTCCATTCAGGGGTGACGAAGACTGGGCAGTCAGTCAAATAGAAGGATGCCTGCACAGAGTGGGTGAGGTGCACTGATGATAAACTAAGGGGAACTGAACGAGGCCTTTTTGCCCGGATTCTTCCTAGCATCCTCCCATCTCCAAAGGAAAGGATGCTTTCCTCCTGCAGGTGTAAGGAGGGTACCTCTGGAATGCAGGTTTGCGACCTGCTTCAGGGAAGAAGGGTGCAACGTTGAAGGCACTCTTCCTGCTTCTCCTTTTTGCCCAAATGCTAAGACTCCAAACCCCATGGTTTATGATGCTCCAAATGTTCACCAACTTTCAAAGCACCCACTACTGTCCTACTATTTTCCTAGACTGACTTGGACCCTAGGGTCCTCCAGGCATGGTCTTTGCAGCCCTGTCTCTCTCAGTCTCGCTTGACTTTCTCGTCGCCTTCCACAACAACCACTCCCAGCTACACACATGGGATCTTCTACCCAACTGTACACGCGCCCACCTACTATAAAATAGTAGGCTCTGGTGTAGGGGGTATGCAGAGTTTCCCCTCTACATCCTTTGTACTTGGCACACTTCCTGGCCCATAATAACCTTGGTTTGATGGCCATTAATTTGATTTATAGATAATGCCTTACAGGCCAGCCAAGCTTTAATGTATTTTTCCCCTTCCAGTCCAACACATTCTTCCCACGTGCCTCCAGGACAGCCTGTACATAACCAGTGAAGAATGCACTGGGGTTGGTTATTTACACATTGGCCTCTCCTGCTACACTGTTAGGTCTAGAAGGGCAGGACCACCTATTATACAAGTCAGCACCTCCAGCTTGGAGCAGCGTGCCTGACTTACAATACACGCTAAATAAATATTTACTGAGTGCTGACTAAAGTCAGCGAAATGAAGAATGGCTCTCGTTCCCTTCTAGTTGATTACTCACTGCTGCAGCGAAGCTACCGAAAGGAGGAGGAGAAGTTCCTGCTTTGAGAGGGCTAGAGCCTAACAATTAGAAAATAAGAGCTTTCAAGACAGAACACCATGCTACGTTTGCTGTCGCTGGTGCCTTTTATGGACTACTCCTTCGGTGTTTTTAAGACTACAAAGCAATCTTTTCTAGGACAGTGTCCTAATACATGATTGTTATTGTTCATGGTTATTTTTTGATACACCTACTAAATGTGTCACAGCAAAGAACTATTTGGAAGCTAGACAGTGTCTGCAAACTGAGTATCTGTTTCTCCCACATGCTTTTTGTACTGTTTTATTTGGGGTCTTTACTTTTTTTTTTTTAATTTTGAAATCTTCCAATTTGGGCAAGGAAAGATGCTTTTGTAATTGTTGCTCATTTTAATTATACTCTGGAAAATCAAAGAAATTTAAGCTCATCAAAATACATCTGTCACCACAGATAGAAGAGGACTTCGGAGGCATGCTCTTTCATTTTGGTCAATTTATTTAGTTTTCAGATAAGCGACACTGTTGATCACTTTTCGATCACATCCTGAAGTCAAAGGAACTCAGTGCCAGGTCTTTTTAGTACAATGATAAAGGCTTGTTCTATAGTGCAATAGCCACAAAACGATTTCTGGAGGAAGTAGAAAAAAAAAAAACATGTTTTGGAACTGATCACCAAATGGACAATCAATGATGCCATTTTGAGATGAAGAATGACACCTTGGGGTGTCACCCAGGACAGAAGCATCACAACACAGCAAAGAGGGATATTACTCAGGGTTGCAAGCCAAACAAAACACCACAAGCTAATTATACCTGCCCAGGTTCAGAAGGAAATTCTAGCTAAGACACTACCTTACCTCCTTTTACAATAATGAATGTAGCCTCTAGGCACTCCAGTGGTGTTGAAAATATCTCCATTCTCAAGGGGGGATATTCCTTTAGTTTCTCTTGAAGTTCAAAAACAACATGTTGTAGAGTATATGAGGAAGAAAGAAAAGCATGGAAAGGGGAGAATGGATGGAAAGGAATGCTTAATCTCTCTCTCTCTCTCTCTCTCTCTCTCTCTCTCTCTCTCTCTCTCTCTCACACACACACACACACACACACACACAAGCATGTTCACAAGTGAAGCACCCAAAAATCCTAAAAACAACTCCCCTGCTGTCACATGATGAACTCTAAGGGTTCACACATCTGTAGCAGTTCTGTTACATGTTAGTGAAATAGCTTCAATCACCAAATAATTTTAAAAATTGTATCAGCTAATCAAAAACCAAGTCATATTCTATCCTTGTGTATGTCTTGGTTGAACCCTAACTCTGGCTGGTTATTGCGATCAGACAACTTGAGGATGCCACAAGACCGCAGTGACCAAATGCACTAGAGAAGCAATGCAGAGATCAGGCCAAAAGGCTAAGGTCCTGAGGACACAAAGCAAGCATGCCCCCTGCTGCCCAGGATTGAGTAGAGGCAGGAGACTGCCCTTTCCATATTCTTTCTTGCCCTAATCTTCCAGGGTAAGAAAAAGGAAATAACTTAAATCAACTACAGAGTTCGAAGGCATGAAATCCAAAACTCTGAATGAGAACACCAATCAGATAATTGGAGCTGAATGTGTTCAAAAAGCTCCACAATTCCAGAGAATCTCATAATGCAGGCAGTTGATGACCTAGACAGAAGAGCCATCTGATACAACAGCCTAATCGCCCTGCACTGTCCAATTATGCTTCCCGCATGTTGCTAGCCCTTGGATTGCATCTTTATATTCTGTTCCTAATAAAACTGAAGCTATTAAAACCAAATTACGTGCTTGTATTATTTTATATAAAGTAATACATTGAATCCAAAAGCAAAATTAAACCATTACAAAGGAATGTTACCAAAATATCATAGATTTTTTTATTTTTCAGAAATGTGCAGTTTCATATCAGACCTACCAGAGAAATGGCCTCCACAGCACCAAAGCACAAGGCTGGTTCTCCACCTGTTCCCAGCAGCCTTCTTCCTACCGATGCTTCGTGGGGATCATCTGTCATTGCTGTCCCCATCCTGACAACCAGTTCATCACATTTCTTTGTTAAATATCTCCACTCAGGATCCTTTTCAGAACAAAACTCTTTTTGATGTTCCATAGCCTAGACCCCCAGTGTTTACTGTACTGTGTGCATAACCAGCGTAAGCAAACACTTGAACACTGATGGATTGTCCCATCACAACGCCATGAAGCCACACCTGGCTTTTTAAAAAGTGATCAACAACCTCTTTCCATTGCACCTTAGCTTATAGCCTGGTCTCGATGCCATCAGTAACCAGCTAGTGATCTGGAACAGGCCGCCTAACCTCCCTAAGGCTGTTTGCTTATTCAGTAAAAGAACTTTTGTCCATCGACATCTGAAAAACAGCACCGTTCATCAACAACAGTATAGCTTTCTGAGCTTAAAAGACAAGACTGCTTCAAGTGGACTAGTCTCTAAAAGTCTTCGAAGGCAATTCTTTTAAACAGCCTAAAATCTAAAAATGCCATCCAAGTAGAAGAAGGTGGGGAGGATAGCCAGTTACCTCATACATACCAGTCAACTGTAGCGTATAAAGTTCTGACATGAGCCAAAATGCAAGAGATCGTGCCTTACAGATTTCTACCCATTGGGACACATGAACACACACACACACACACACCTGTATAAGACAGGCAACCTAAGTGCCAGAAAGAGATGCAAAGGGCATAATTTGAGGTACAACTGGGGAGATGGCTCAGTTGGTAAAGAGCTTGCCATATTCATGAGGACCTGGATTCAGATCTTCAACACCTATGTAAAAGCTCCATGCAGTGGCTGCATCTGTGCCCTGGTGCTGGAGCAGAGGAGGAGTGATGGAGCTAGCACATTCCTAAAGCTCGCTGAGTCCAGCTGGACCAGCGAGTCCCAGGTTCACTGCGAAGCCCTGGCTCAAAAACAAGATGTCAAACGGCGAGCAAAGAAGACAGTCAAAGTCAACCTCTGATCTCCAGATGTATTCAAACACAAGTACACTCACACCTGCACATACATGATATCACAGACACACACGTGCGTGCATGCACAACGTAATAACTAGATATGAAGTCCCTGCTTCTAGAAACATACCTTGTCACAACAGAACAAACAAAATCTTTTCATACTTTTTAAATGAATTTCTGGCATGTCAGTAATAGTGGGATGATTCTAGTTGGTGGAGATTTTGATGACAGCATATTTAAACTCTTGAATAATTTTCCTTAGTGTTCCATAAACTGAAGTAACACTTCATCCTACTTTTCTCTCTTTAAAAAAACAAAACAAACAAACAAACAAAAAACTCCTAAATAATGAACACTATTAAAGTAACTACAATGAGACTGTCTTAGTTAGGGTTTCTATTGCTGTGATGAAACACCATAACCAAAAAGCAGGTTAAGGAGGAAAGGGTTTACTTGGCTTACACTTCAGCATTATTGTTCATTACTGAAGAAAGCCAGGATGGGAATTCAAACGGTATGATCTCAGCGGCAAGAGCTGATACAGAGGCCATGGAAGGGACCTGTTTACTGGCTTGCTTCCCCTGGCCTTCCTATAGAACCCAGGACCAGCAGCCCAGAGATGGCCCCACCCACCATGGCTGGGCCCGCCCCCATTAGTGATCACTAAATGAGAAAATGCCCTACAGCTGGATCTCATGAAGGCATTTCCTCAACTGAGGCTCCTTCCTCTGATGACTCCAGCTTGTGTCAAGCTGACACAGGAAACCAGCCAATACAGAGACTTTTATCACTTTAATACAGAGAAAGTTGAAAGAGTTTTTAATTCTCCTCTACACTGTATCCAAATATCCTTAGTTCAGGCTCAATGATAGCCACACACAAGAAAATGTAATAACTAAAACACAGGGTTCTTCATCAAAGAAGTGTGTGCTATACAGAAAGCGAGACTTTCAGGGACTTCTTGATTCTCACAAACAGACATCAGAAAAATAACACTATGTTAAAAATCAAGCTGTTCAACGTTAAATATGTTACCTGTTAAAAATACAAAAAAAAATTAAAAGACATCTGAGACAAGGGTGAATGATTAAACTGACGAGTTAGGACAGAATAGTAACATGTAATAAAAAGGCATTTTAGTAAAACGGGGGTAATAATAGAGAAACAGCAATGGTAAGAACAAGAGTGAGGTCATATCCGAAGTGGTGATGGGGATTCAGAGCAATAAACATTGGTGCATGTCAATACACAGAGATGACAATGGAGAAAACAGCCAATCCACCAGTAAAAAACAAAAGCGCCAACAATCAAACTTCTGCCCTCTCAGCAGCAGTAGTAACTAGAAGCCCTCACTGTACCCAGTTCAGACCCAGTAGCCTTTGAGGAAACTGGAAGAGCAGTCTGAAGGAAGGGACTGGGGAACTACCAGCCATCTGGAGATCACTCCCATATCCCCAGAAGTCATCAGGCAGCCATCTGGAAATCTACTCAAGCAGAATAGTTACAGAACTCCAAGGGCATCCCTTCTACAAGGTGTGGTGCCAGGCTGCAGGAGTAACAGAACCCCACATGGATAACAGTATTTCAGAAATGTTAACCAATGGTTAACACTGAGGTGGGGACACATGGCATTAGAGGTCATTTGAATGTTTTCAATCACGATGGATGACATTTTGGCAGGCCTGCTAAACAGGACAGTCTGGGCTAAGAAAGAATTGGTCTACATCCAGTATGTCTTTCAAATGTTCCACTAGACTCTCTGGCCAATGCATGTGTGAGGGACCTTACTCATAATCTCAGAACCTACAGCCTTTCCCACCTTACTTATAGGCTAGTGTACTTTTGCTTCGTTTTATATACAGTGATTTTTATCAAAGAATTCAATTTCCTTAATTGCAATTTTGCATGGTATGGAAGTGTGTGGGGAGTTGCTAGCCATGGGGCAAAGTTGTGTCCACAAGTCTCTGTGTTCAAGCTATCAAAAAACACACCTATATAGCCTGCATGTGTAGATGTCGCATCTATGGTCACTCTGTGCATTTATGCATTTCTTTACTTACCACTTATGTCAAAGCTTCAAATCTCAATAGAAACTTTTGACAACATGGATTTATGTTCCATTTATCCAAACCTGTTCATTATAAGACAATCCAAACAACTGAGGGACCCGAACTTCACGCTGTACTCTGGAGTTCTCACAATCAAACTTTCACACAATAAAATACTTTAGAATTATTTTCTCCTTCATGTGACAGTTAAGGCTTATTTCATAGAATTATGTGATCTATTACATTTCATTTCTGAAGTAAAGGAGGACGACAAGAGGAGACTATGAAGTAGGAGCAATGACTATGCCAGCACTGGCAACCACTATTCCAGAGACATCAGAGACACTGTATGGTCTCCAGGGTTCTCATTCAGAAAGACAAAGTGCAACGGCATGGACAAGGAGTGACAGCATTTTTTTTATAAAGCACCTCCTCCTGATGATGAGATGGAACTATCAATAGATTAACACATTCCTCTGCTCTAAAAGGGCAGCCTTCCCCACTTTCAGGAACCTGCTCCGTCATTGCAAAGAATAACACTGTACTATGTCCCACACCCCCCTGAATCCAGCACTGCACCAATGGACCATCCACCTAGACACCTGACAAGTTGGCAGCTTCTCTGTCAGCACCTACTGCTGAACAGACTACTTCAGAAACTCTGGCGCTTCCATGTGATGATGCTGTGTCAGAAGGGGGCGTAAGCTGACCAGAGACAGTGGGGAAAATCCCGAGGTTACAGAAGAATTCTGTGCTTGGCTCTGTCCTGCTCTTAGAGGACCAACCTTAAACTGGTTTGATACTTCACTGCAGTACAGCAGAATAAAACAAGGAGAAGGAAGAAACGCTGCAGAATGGACATGCCCAGGGGTTTTTATAATTGCTACTATTAATAGTGAGGATTCATTTATTAGCATCAGAAGCTTTCCTACTCAATGGCAAGAGTAGAATCGTCTGCACAAATTTGGTGGAATTAATAACATCAAACGCCTCAGATGCATTGCTGGAGGGTCCTCTTAATGAATCCTAAAGCCACTTACAACTTTAAAAATGGCAAGTTATATGATTTCTGCATCTTACTCCCTATTATAACACTCATGTTGCCTCCATAACCCTAGAAATTTTCCACATGCTATACAGTTTTCTCATTTACTATGACTGTTGTGTCCTACTGCTAAAATATAACCCATTAGAGGACAACAATCCTATGTTCCGTTCATCATGTACCCCAGCATTCCAAATAACTAGAACATTATAGGTGGCCAGTGTCAATTTGTAGAAGATTACCTACATCATGGACCACTCAGGATGCTTTCTTTGGACCCAGGCATATTCATAAGAATTTACATAGAGGCTCTTATCTAGTTCTTGTGATAGAAGCCTACACAATAAATACATCCACCCACATCCTAAAGGTGAACAGCATAGGGTTTCGTGATAAACAAGCTGTCTATCCAGTGCAGCAAGTGAGCAGTGGGTTTGACCCCAAGCCAAGCAGTCTGACCTGGAAACCTGTTACATCACAGTCAGAACCCCAGCAGAGATCATGAGATCACTATCTTCTACATTGGGGGGGGGGACAATCCCCTGAGTTAGATACCTGAATGTGGATCCCTTCCTCCTAACTGCCAGGATCATTGGCAAGATACCTATGATGATGTGTATTAAATGGCATAGGGGTATACTAGATGGTGGGGGCACACACCTTTAATCCTAGCACCCAAGAGGAAGAGGCTGGTAGACCTGAGTTTGAGGCCAGCATGGTCTACAAAGTGAGTTCTAGGAGAACCAGGGTACACAGAGAAACCCTGTCTCGAAAAATCAAAGTAAATATGGGGCAGGGCAAGCCTGCCTTCCACCAATTTTGCTGTGAACTTGTAACTTCTCTAAAGAAATTAAAGCCTTTAGTCTTGCATCCGCATTTCTAAATTGAGAGTCAAGAAAAATTTACTGGGCACTTGGCACTTGACAAGTTTAAAACGAGAAAGACATACACCTCAGCACTGCAAGAGAGGAAAGGAATGGCTTCGAGAAACACGGTAAGAACGGAAATGTAAGTACATAGCAGTGTGCGCCTGCTCTCCACTTTCCAGAGTGATGCTGTATTTTTTCTCATTTGGGCAAACTGTCTTCGACAGATGAACCTTTGACATTCCCTGAAATTTCCTCTCAACTCACAGCACCGTCCACTGCACGTTCATGGTTCAGAGGAGACCAGAGGGAACGGAATCTGCAGCTATTATTTTTGCCATTTAATCAAACCTGAATAAAGTGCTTGTGCACATCAGGCAAGTCAGCTGTGTCGAGGAACTCACTAGGGGACCCACAGGGAGGCTGCCAGGGTGAAGACTCACGGCTTCACGTCGCAGAGACCATCTTTGCATGAGGGCTGAGCACATCCCGAAGAAATAACTTCTTCCTCTGTTTGAACAACGGAAAGAAGACCGTAATTCCACGCAGCATGGTGGCTCCTGTAACAGCGTGTACTGACTGGACTCTTGACACAGAAGACCCATCGCCTCTGCAGGTTGCGTCTCTTCAACGTGCCCTTTGCGCAAGCACTTCTCACATCTTTTAAAAACTGTTGCGAGCTAGACCAATGATGAGAGCAAGAGTCGAAAAGAATAAAACTAGGAACATAGACTTCCAGAGTCAGCTCGAGGCACAAAAGAAGAAAGAGGTTCCCAGAAAATAGGCTGGCATGTGACCTCGGAAAGTCACAGCCAAGTGACCCGCGAGCTGTTCAGTTCCACTGGGACCACAAAACTTATCATAAATGGATACAATGTGTCATTCCAAGAGACCAATTTAGGATTAAAGCGTTCACATCTCAGATTTAGACAAAATTATCAGCAACAGTGCTCAGGCATTCCTGACCTGAGATGAGGCCCCGAGGCCCCTGCATTTTTAGCATTATTAACAGTGTTATGAACTCTGTCCTCCTTTGGGCTCTTACAGGCATACATTGAACCTACCTTGCTCGCTCCAACCTCAAATTTTAGTTTTAAGACACAACTCTCAGTGGTAGTCTCCCCCAGAAGACCATCCATTTATGCTCAAATGTTTTGATTCAGTTTCTGCCCTTTTAAAATTAAAACTACAGAACACATAGGAAAATCATAAGCTAAATTTATCATTTAAAAGACGTTAGATACCTCCAGTGAAATATGGAGCATTTTTACCTTAATGACCAATTTTTATTCTCCTTTTAGTACGGAATTCTATTTAACAGAGGATTTTAATCCCTTCCTAATCACAAGAAGAGATGCCTTCCAGAATAGAAGCCATAGTTACGTGTTCCTCATTTGAAATGCAGATGGATCCTGCCTTTTTGTAAGAGACCAATTTCGCATCTAACTTCTTCTGCCTGAACTGCTCTGAGCTTCCTAGTTGGGCTCTTTCCCTCTGCTCCCCACTCCCTAACCCATCTTTCATGCTATTACCAGAATTATCTTTCTACATCAGCACATTCGTCTGTTCATCTGCTTGGAAGCTGTAAGCCGCCCTCTGTGCACCACATAATAAAGTCTAAACTTTATACCACAGCCATCAAGAAGCTGCACAAACAAAGCCGCCTTACCTTCCCAATCGATGGACAAGGAAGCTCAACACACTCTACGCTCCAGGCACTGGGGACAGGCCGGTCTTTACCATTTGGCATGGGAAACTTATTCATCTGGCTCCCCCAGCATCTCTACCTGTCTGCCTCTGAAATTTTAAATTAGGGTTGTTTTGACACAACCTAGACACGGCTGTCAGAAATTTATTCCTTCCTGTGTGTCTCCAGAACACATAGCTGATTTTTGTTTTCATTGTTGGAAGACGCTCACGTTATCATAATGACGACTACAGGAGCTCACCTCACTTTGCCTCTGTTGCATGAGATCAAGAATCCTGTCCCATTAGCAGAGGAACCTAACAAAGCACAGGCACGGCCATGTTCAGAGAATGTGTGTACGGTCACATGGCTAACACCAAAGCCTAAAATGTTCCCTTTCCATTCTCAAGATTCTTTCCTAGGCAGAGAGACAATGACAGCTGGCTGAGGTGAGGACACTGGCATCACCAGGGATCCCTGGGAGCACCAGTTCTCTCTCTCTCTCAGTTGCTCTGAGAACAAGGGAATGGGTGTAGTCTAGAAGGGGGCAGCGTCCTGCAAGCGTGCGGTCGTCCATTATTGCAGGAACTGCTCTCACGAGGACAAAGTGAGCTAAGCTGAGAAGTCCCTCTCAGTGGTCTAACCTATGGACACCATATGGAGTGCAGTGGAGGAGTGCTGGGGAAGAAAATAGCCCAGGTCCAGCCTGTGCTCCAGGGTGGCACTTCTGTAAGTGTTCTGGCAGAAAAGCACCATGGGAGAGAGATAGAAGCCACTGCCAGGCATTTTCTAGAGCTGGGTATTTAGACTTCTGGGCAACCTACCCCACTGGCCCGCACAGCTCTGCCGTGGACACCATACATGTGAACTTCCAATCAATGAATCAGGAACCAGAGAAGGTTCTGACTAAAAACAGGGCTTCTCTGCACCTGCCCATGTTACCACCTCAGACTGCTGTTTGCAACGCCTACCATGCCTGCTCTGCCATGGCAACAATGAAAGACTCTGTGCTTGAATGACCACAGACAGAAAATACATTTCAGCTTTAGCTACATCTGATGATTTTACGTCAAAATATTTCCTTCTTCACTATTCAAATTAGTGCTTACAGAGGTGAGCTTAAACTATAATCTCATGATTTCTGTAAGGAAAATAATTAAATCTAACATTAATCTCCCCCAGAATATAATTTTTTTTTAAGTTATGTGTGAGTGCAGGTGCTTGTGAAGTGCAGAAGAGGGCCCTGGATCCATCCCTTGGAGCTGGAGTCACAGGCAGCTGTGAGCCGCCTGAGGTGGGTACTAGGAACTGAACTCAAGGCCTCCACAAGAGCAGCACACATTCTTAACGACTGAGCCACCTCTCCAGACAGTCGCCCCCCTCCCCCGTGTCCCAAGGTTCATACCTGGCTCTTTAGCCACAATGCACATATGAGAAGGTAATTTACAATTACAGAGAAAAGCATTTTGTTAAAACACTTTGTATGAAACTAAAGTAATTTCCCTTTAATAGAGTTATAAAGCGGGACAGAGAAAGGTAACAGTATTTAACCAAGACATTCTGGAGGCACAACTGAGTAAACAGAAGGATCACTCATGTTTGTTATTTTGTCTACACATATAGACAGATGAAAGTCAATTCAGTTCCTAAGACTATTTCTGGTGGATGGTGTTATTTCATTGGATTGGGAAAATCCTATTATATAGGTCAATCAATAGGAACTCAGTTGACCCTTAAACATACTTAGAAATGATATAAAGTTGACCAAAACAATGAATATATTGAATTCATGAAGTTAAAAGAATTTTTAAAGGGATCAATCAGATCACATTGGGCCAAAAAAGCCAAGATTACACTCAGCAGGATTACACTCCAAGTTCTAAATTTAAATTTAAAAATAATTGGAGTTAAAGAAAGACAGCCTAGGATCATGCATTATAAATGTAGTATTGTTAAAATGGCAATCACCCAAAGCAAGCTACAAACTCAGTGAAATCCTTACCAAAATTACAATAGTATATTGTGACATCAAAAAAAAAAAAACCTGTAAAATTCATAAGACTATAGGTGTAATGCTTTTGTTGCGAGGTCCCTGGCAGGCAGGGGACAGCAGGTCCCAAAATACCCAGTCCCGAGTGGGGCGGGCACCCAAGACCACACCAGCATGTCTCCATGTGGCTGTGGGTCCCCTGAATCTTGCTGTGGGGGTCCAGACCATGCGGCAGGTCTCCAATGGTTCCAGCCATGTGGCAGCGGCAGGCGGGCAAGAGAGAGAGGCAGATACACCATGCAGAGTAAAGTTGAACATTTATTAGGTGGGTTATTGAGGGGAAGGAAAAAGTGGAGGGGGAGAAAAAAGAGAGAGAGAGAAGAGAAAGGAGAGAGGAAGAGAAAGGGGGAGAGAGGCTGCCTCTCTGAGAGGGGGACCCAGAGAGAGGGAAAGTAGGGGTCTGAGGCTGCAGGCAGGAAGGGAATGACGTGGCTTGTCTCTTAAAGAGACAGAACAATCATTACAACAGGACTACAAGCAATCAAAACAATCTTGAAAATTATCAAAAATAAAAGTAGCACACCTCCTGATTTCAAAGCTCACTGCAAAGCTAGAGTAATAGAAAATGTTCAACAGAACTGTCAGGATGGCTCACTGCAGAAATGCACTTCCTGCCAAGCCTGATGACCTGAGTTCAATCCCATGATCCACATGGTAAGAGAGCTGTCCTCTGACCTCCTCACACTCACTGGACCATGTACTCTGCCCAGAATCACAGACACACAAAATAAATAAGCAAAATGGAATAATTTTTCCCTAAAAACTACAGTACTGGCCACAGGCAAAGACAACTCCGAACCAAGCCTGTTTTCTCTAACCTGAGAACCAAGCAAGAAGCACACTAAAAAACTTCAGGCAATGACTGTCCAGCTCCAACAAAATACAGCAGGGCAATATCCACAGGCTCCTTCCTACCTGTTCCAGGAGCATCTGAAGTCCTCATTTGCCAGGCATCCATGCAGGAGCTGGGAATAAAAGCTCAAACAGGGAGCCCGGATGTGGATCAGCTCTGAATGATATGACAACAGCCCTCTCTAATGTAAGTATGAGCGCCACATGGGGAGGCGTGACCTCCATCCCCACCACACAGCATAGGTTAGGGCTCTGCAGTACTGCTCAGAGGCAGCCTCCAGGACAGTCACACCCACCACTACCAGCAACACACCACACTCAGTTCTCAGTGGAAGCCAAATAACAAATCACTCTTTACCCACACACTTGGGGAACATCAGCAGAGAGTAAAGGGAGCCGGATCTCCTAGCCCCACCAGAAAGTAGACATGTAGCCCCTCAGAGACACTGTAGAGCTTGAAGTCTACCTATGTGCCACGATGGCATCACCTGGCGCCTTCCTTCTCTGCAGGCACAGTGTTGGAGGGAATCCACTAACGGTTCATTTAAATAAGGTTCAACATCTCATAATGCCTTGAATATCCAGGATACAGCTGAAAAACACTCATACCCAAGAAAAATGTCAGCTTAACCAAGAGAAGATAATGGAAATAAACCAAGCTGAGATAAATCAAATGCTAGCATTATCTGACAAGGATGTAGAAGGCGACATTAAAAAAATTGACTTCAACAAAAGATGGGCAAAGCAGGTTTAAAAACCTCTCCAAAACTACGAACAAAGCAACTTACTTCAAATAGAACAATCTTTGAAAATTAACGGGGGAGGAGAAGAATGACATATTAAAAACATATCTTTCAAAGCAGAAGAGAAGGCTATGGAAACCAGGCAGACAGTTGCACAAGAAAGACAACTGACCAACATGGAGGAAAGAGAACTGACTCCCAAAAGTTGCCCTCTCACCTCTGCACCAAATAAGCATAGAAATTAAAAATAAAATAAGATGTAAAGAGAAAAAGACTCCCAATCAACAGTCCAAGACCTTACGTCAAAACCCAAAACAGAAAAGCAAAATAACTCTGCATGAAGT
>PVIU01017459.1:0-41845 GCA_004026605.1 Ondatra zibethicus
CATTTAATTGGAATGGCTTACAGTTCAGAGTTTAGTCCATTATCATCATGGTAGGACATGGCTGAGTGCAAGAAAACATGGTGCTGGAGAAGTAGCTGAGAGTCATACATCTTGCAGGTAACAGAACAGAAACTTGAGCATATGTGAGATCTCAAAGCCTGCCTCCACACTGACATACTTCCTCCAAAAAGACCACACCTACTCCAGCAAAGCCACACCTCCTCATAGTGCCACTCTCTGGGAGCCATTTTCTTTCAAACCACTACAATGTCTTATCCTGTATTTTTATGCCATTACAGGATATCAGAATGATTAATTTGTTTGACTCATGACTCTGGAGCCTGGGAAGTCTGAGGTCAAGGTGCTTGCTATATTCTGGAAGGCACTTTCTTGCTATCATGGCAAGGTGTAAATCATCGTATTGCAGAAGGTTAAAGAGACTGGAGAGGAAGGGTGTCATCATACCAATTCTTAGCAATAGCATTAATCCACCCATGGGTTCCACTAACATTGCCTAGTACCCCTTAAAAATCTAAAGCTTTTATACTGACAATTTAATTTCATTATAACTTTTAGAAGAGGTAAATATTCAAACCATAACCCCCTTGGTATATATAATTTAGATATACAATGCTAAAAATAAGTTGGGTACAAGCATCCAGTCCTCAAAGGTCCAACAGCAGCATCATTACTATCCCATGACTAACCTTCTATTTTATTTAACTCTCTCAAGTAGAATTAGTCCTAAGCCTAGTGATATTGCCAGGATTAATTTTCCTGGACAAAGCCTTTTGGAAGATAGGTATCCCCAGTGGTTACAACCTTTCAGAAGCCTGTGGCTGTGGTAATGACTCGATTCTTAGTTCACACCCTAACTCACACTCAGATGGGTATAACATTGTCCCAAGACACTCTCGGCACCACTCAAGGAACAAGGAGCCCTACACAATAATATACACACTTAGTTCAGTTAAATTCCAGCATAGATATGAATGGGAACATGTGGAGGAGAATGTCTTCCAGTAGTCACTAGTAAATTACAATTTTGGATAATTCTTTTTTTTGAAATTTGCAATTTATTTTTTTTCATTCAAAAATTTACACTTCCTCCCCTTTTCCCAGTCCCCTCTCACTCCCCTACACAACTCTCTCCCTCTTTTACTTTATGTTCTAACAATACAGTGGATATTACCACCGAACTAGAAGGTTTTTTTGTTTATTTGTTTTGTTTCCTATTTTAAAATTGCATTATTATTATTATATTAATATAAAAGCAACCCAAGACAGTAGAAATTCTATTTGTTAGTTCAAATAAAATCTCTGCATACTACGTTGGCATACTCTCTGACAACCACACTGTATGGTTTTTGAATAGCCACCAATGCCCTCTCTTTGCCTGCCTATACATACAGGGCATCTCTTTCCAATGGCAAACCTGTCCTTCCTGTAGCTCTGTGACCACATGGCCTATGGTGATTCTTGACCAACCCTATACATTTGGAAGATTTTTTTTTTTACCTCATTCTAAATGCAACTTATTTTTTTTTCTGTTGGAGATGACCAACTTCCAGGGTTCTAAAGAAAGAAATACCACCTGAAGGGAGGTCAGACTTCTGGTGGCAGTGAGCAGCAGTACCCAGATGTAGGATGTATGCTTGGAGAACTTCCAGTCCAGTTGAGCTCAGCTGTGGCCACGTAGAGCCCATTGGAGACTCCCTGTGGAAGGCATGCAGAACATCTATGTCCAGGCCAACCACCAATATGTAAGGAAGAGGAAGAAGTTGTTGCATATCATCAGCTTTTAGGTTTTTTGTCATCCTGCAGTCAACAGATGAAAACCTGTCACCTTCTTGACTTTAACAAGAAAAGAACACTTGCAATTTGTCCAGTGATCTATGACAAATATCTCATCAATGCACCAATGCTTTTCTGTTTTCAATCCCTAAGATTATGTGGAATATATATATATATATATATTTGAAAATAAGTATGCATAGTTTCAGAAGAATATCTGCTTAAACACATTGGCGCTTATGCAGTCACTACTATTAATAGCAGAGATTAAAATAAAACAGTACACTGTAACTTGTATGAGTAGCCATCTTGAAAAACGAATTCAATAATTGCATTCTAGAATGGAAGGGAGCTTGCCCTGATATTTAAAGTGGAGCAGGAAGCTCAGTGTCAATGCGGCCTAAATTGGCATCTCCCAGCCTTTCAAGGAGGAAGGACCTGGCCACTCCAGTGCAATTCCAAGAACAGAAAACATCCTATTCCCTTAGTATCTTTAGGGCGTTCTATTTTATTAATATATGTCCTCGATAGATACATTTGAAAAGTTTTCACTCATAATTACTCTATCGCTTCATGTTCAAATTGATCTGCCTGTATACATGTGGAGCAGGTGCTATGGTTGTCTGTGTCATGTATGCCTTAGGAGAACAAGGATCAGAAGAGAATAACATCATTTCACAACACAGGGTAGATGGAACCTACTCCAGATCTTGGGGTTCCACAAGTACTGTGTTGCATAAGGGAAGTCAGTGCTTCCATATCTGGTGAAAGGTCCCAGACTCAGTTCTGTGGATTAGTGGGTTATGCTAGGGCATCGATACCCACAAACTGCTTGGAATAACCATGGCAATATGGAGTGGGGGAAATATAGTACAATCACCCTGATTATCACGGAATTAACACAAATGTTGGTTCTTTTCCTAAATAGATGCATGTGATAATGATAACAGTGCTCTACTTACCTCAGAGTTTTGGTTACCATGGTAGCCCAAACAATGGGATGATGTATCTTCTCTGGGTATTTGTTTCTGATTTTTTTTTTTTATAATCTCAGAGCTTAAGATAAGGTAAAAAGGAATGCCTGACCGCTGAACTTCCATTTCTGTCCCCTCTTAAGCAAAGCTGAACCACACATTGATTCATTGATAGCTGCCAGTATGGTACAAGGTGGGGTGTTAAGCTTTAAAACTGTGCCTTGAAACTTCGTATTCACATGGCCAATCTGAACTGCATGCTAAATGAAATCACATAATTTTGATTTCTTAATCATCCACAATGCATGAACTCCAAACTCCCTTGGTCCCTTTGTTTGCATGATCTGTGAGGAGGTGGACACTCTGCAGCCTGCGGTGACAGTTACCTGCCTCTGTGCAGCCAATGTGTACACCTGACAAAGACACAGCCAGCTCACGTGTCAGCGAGGAACTCGAAGTCTAGTCTCAGCCTGTCCAATTGCTGGCATTGTGAGCTGTGAGGACAGCTGGCACTCGGCTGTCCCCAAAACCCCCTTTCACAGTACCCACTCCCACACTTCCATACACGATTGAAGCAATTAGCTGCCGCACTGCTGATGTACCCCGCAGAGGACTGGTGGCTCGTCTGACACATCTGGGCACTGAAAGTAATTGAAACAGCTGCTTCCGCCCATATGGCAGCAGAAGCTGGTTGTGCAAAGTCTGTTGCCTGGGCTGCACCAACCTCAGGCAAATTAGCCATCATTAATCCCCAGATCTGACCAGCATACACAGAGCCACTAATCAAGACAGCTGCGGGGTGAGGGGTGCGTGAAAAGTCCTGAAGATTCCTAAATGGCATCCTAGGTTAAAAAAGCAAAGCTTTCACACAAGCACAAATTACAGCCTTCCTCTTCATGATGAGGATGGGCTGCGTCTGTTGTTGCTTCCTTGTTAGGTGGGTTGCTAAAATAGCAGCACAACTTTCTGGGGGTAACACACTGCTCTATGCATGGCTGGCATCCCGTGGATATAAATAGCTAGAAATAGTTGCACACAAAGTGAATCTAGGGTATTATGCCGTCTTGCTGTGCTGCCTGGCCCAAAAGCTTACAGAGCTGTGGGAATGGAGGTGCTTTTCTGGGGTGATCAGCAGCACCTGACCCAGATGGGACTATGAATGAGGACACAGGCAGCTTCATTCCTCTTCTGCCTGCCTGCATTGGCAGCTGCGAGCGGGATCTTCTGTCCCTGCGTTCACTGACCTCTCAGGGATGGGCCTTTTATTTTGAAACTGAAAGTTTAAGTGAAAGATAGCTGTTAGATGTTGCCAAAGAGCCTTGTTGACAGGTGAGAGGTCACATACCATCTGGCAGGTAAAGAGGATCTCATTCATCCCTGACCTGGAGATTTATCACAAGGCAGACTGCAGTTTCCAATGACTGCACTGACTCAACTTCCGCATTCTGGGGTGGGGACAAGTGGCTGCCTCATTTACACCCCAGAATGGGTGTCATTATTCAGATGGCTTGTCATTATACCTGACAACACCCCAGGGTATTAAGGAGCTGGTGTGGTGCATCTGGACCGAGAGCAGTGAAGATCTGTAGCCCAGGGGTGTGAGAAGTCTTAGGTGACAAAGGTGTAAGTGCAGGGTGGGTCCATGTTGTGTGTCCCTGTCAAGTTTCTGGTCAGAGAAATAGCCCAGATCTACAGGATTCAGTCCTCTGAAAAATGGAAATTTATATAAGGAGATGGATTTGAAAGAGAAAATGAGGCTGTGGCTGTATTCATCCTTAATTATTTCTGATTTCTCCTCTGACTTCATAGGGAATTTTTTTCTCCCTGACAGAAATTCTAGTCCCTCTTATAGATCACCTAGCCTCCTTCCTAGTGTCACTTGAACTCCTTAATTTTGTAAAGAATATTTGTATGTCTTTCCATTGTTTGCCTATGTTGAGCTTTCTTACATGATAAATAATACCAAGTGAATGATATGTAACTTTGCAGTGTGAGACGTTGTTTATCTCATTGTTGAGCTACACAGAAGTTGTTGTACCAATCTTGAAGTCATCTTGGTGACTCTTGTTTCCTGGGACTTTGACTTAGGTAATGGAAGGAACCACTGAAATAATCTGAAACTATAGTAACGTAGCAGTTTTGACTGAACAGTCAAATATATATGAATATATGGCCCCAAGGAAATGAGAGAAAAATAGCAATGTTCTTTAAATCCTCCCTCATGGCGATTACTATCATGTGTTATTAAATTGTCTCTGAATAAGAAAGCTGTTTTGCCAGCCAAAGTTTTCTTTCTTGTAGCTCCATTTTGAAAGGCACCCCTTTAAGACTGCTCTTGACTCAGAGCCCATGATTTGACTTCTTTGTCCTTGCCCTCACTCCACCTTTCTCCTATTTTGGCCAAACTGGTTTTTTGTTGTTGGTGTTGTTTGTTTGCCTCTTCAGTAAATAGTCAATTTCCAACATTTAAAAAATGTAAGGATTTATTTAAAAACTGTTAATGTACATTCATTAATTAGCAAACTTTTCTTAAGGGCCTGATATGGGCCATGGACAGCTACATAGAAAATCAGCACAGCAAATGCTTGTCTTCATAGGGCTTGCAATCTAGCAAGAGAAGAGAAAGGAAAACCAAAAGAGTGAAAGAAGTGTATGCCCTCTGGCAGTGAATGCTAGAGGAAAGGTAACTAGGAAGGCAGCTGGGGAAGCCCACAGGAAGTGAAGGTATTGAGATGCTCTGGGTTTCATAGGAGCCATGCTTTATCTAGATATGATAGGAGATTACTGGAGAGGTTGTGAGCATTGGAGGGCCTTGTTACTAACATTTAATAACTACAGGAATCGTCAGAAGAAGAAGGGAAGTATCAGGAGTCCTGTCTTGAGGTTCATGGACTTTGGACATAATGTAACTCGCAGGACTCTGTGTACTGAAGAGCTGGTTCTCTAGGGTGAGGTTAATGAAAAACCGTAGAGCTTTGAGGCAGTGAGGCTTTGTGGGAGGTCTTTGGGTTTCTCCATGTTGTTAATTACTTTCTTCATGGCTGTGACAAAATATCTGACTAGATCAGCTTAGAAGAAGAGGAGATTTCTTTTGGCTACCAGTTTGGAGGTGTAGTCCCCCGTGATACTTGTGTCTATAGCCAGAAAACAGAGCAAGCTGAATGCTTGTGCACAGCTCACATCCTGATATTCTTTTCAAAGTTTGATCAGGGACCACAGTCCATGAAATGGTGCCGCCCAGATTCAGGGTGGGTCTTCTGTCTTCAGTGAAACCCCACTGATATATGTCTCCAAGGTGATTCCAAATCCAGTCAAGTCGACAGTGACAATTAACCACTGAAGAGGTGTGCTTCTGAAGGGATCAAAGCTCTAGGCCCTTCGTCTTTCTTTCACTTGCTTCTTTATCAGGAGATGAGATCGGCCATGTTCTTCTATCATCACTGTGCAGTGTCTCCACAAGAACCTGACCAAAAGTAAGTCTGAGAGTGACGTAATGGAACTGCTAAAGTCATGAGCCCAAAGGAAACTTTTCTCTTGATAAGTTCATTAGCTTAGAAATTTATTGCAGCAATAGAAAGCAGACTAAAGTAAAGACTGTTTTAATAGTCCATGTTAGATCTCAACAAACAAACAAACAAACAAAAACCCAGGACAAATGAGTACCTGTGGCTCCTCCCAGCTCTTCTCACCCTGCAACCTACCCTAAATCTCTCCAGCCCAGGGACTGAGCTTTGCTTACCTTCCCAAGCCTCTGATTCCTACACAATTCAGCCATTTTGGCTACATGCCATCTTGGTTCCCATATGCTCTTGGTTCATTCTTTTGTCTTTCCTCCTCTTTCATTCACCTTCTCTCTAATGGCCTACTGCATTCTGCTGGCCATGTTTGGTCAGGACTCTTCCTGATGCCTCCAGCTATTCTTTCCCTCATATCTACATAAAATCTTCTTCTCAATTGCACCTAGGAGTGGTCATGTCCTCATATTCATTTGGTCCAGGTGTGTTGGTTTGAAAAAGAATAACCCCTATAGATTCAAATATTAAAGTATTTCATCCCTAGTTGGTGGAACTGCTTGGGAAGGATTAGGAGGTGTAGCCACTTTGTTTAGGACAGGAACCTGGAACTTTTTGACTTGAATATCATCACCATAACTGTTCACCACCATCAGTGTCACCATCATTACCATTATCACTATCATCATAATAACCACAATAAACGTCATTACTATCATAATCTTTACCATCATGATTAACATTGATAACACCATCACCTTTATCATCAACATCATCACCATGATAATCATCATTCCATGTTTTGATCACCATACCACGAATATCACCATTATTCTCCACCATTGCTGTAATCCTCATAATCCTCTTCCTCATCACCATCACCATCACCTTCATCATTACTATCCTCATCATCACCATAATCATTATCTAACTCAATCCTGGCTGAATAGTACTTTGCCAAGGTGGGGTAGAACTGAATAGAAATCAGTAGTATTGGATTAGTGTACCTCAACCATGTTTATGTGCTTTTTATCTAATGATGTGGGATGTCCTTCTCTATATGTGTTGCTTCTATTGGTTGTTTTGGTCAATAGTGTCTCAGAGTAAAGCCAGGCAGGAAATCTGAACAGAGATATATAGAAAGTAGGCATAATCAAGGAGACACATGTAGCTGCTGAAGGAGGCAGACACCATGTACCTACCCAGGAAGCAAGAGGTAACAAATCACAAGCCTCATGGTGAAATATAAAATAAAATGTAAGAGCTAGCTAGAAATATGCCTGAGCCATCAGCCAAACAGTGTTATAATTAATATAGTTTCTGTGTGATTATTTGGGTCTGGGCAGCCAGGAAATGAATGAGCAGTCCCTGTTTACAAGGTAGAATTAAATAGAAATCATTAGTATGGAATTTGTGTATTCAGTTTAGATGCTTTCCATCTAAACTATGATATGTAAAATTACTAAAATTATATGCTTTCAAATTAAAGTTTACAAGGAATTTATTGACTATGACATTGTGATTCATAATTTATTATTGCTTATTAATCTAAGAATTATGAATCACTTTTCAATATTCAGCTTATGTGTCTCAGGTAAAGAACATAATTGGAGGAGCATGCATAGTGTATCTAAGTATTTAAAAGATGTTGCACCTTGGATATCTCTGATAACAAGTGCTTTTGTTCTAGGTTCTAGTTGAAAGATGTTGGAAAATGAGTTGGAATTGTACTTTATCCTTTCTTCTCATTCTACAGGAACTCCTTTACCTATTATTCTTGAAAACAGAATGGCCTTCCCTGATGGCAGAAAAATATCCACAGGTATCTCATTGAGGTATGGGTTGTTTTTGTTGTTTGTTTGCTTGCTTTCTTATATAAGGTAGTTTACCCACCAAGGACCAATATTTCACACCCACCCACCTTGTAAATTTTTTGTGCAAATCTTTCAATCTACCCAACCTGGTAAACTTATGTTTTTATGGCCCTTTCCATCCCCAGAATCTAATGGCCTAAAGCAGCTGACCCTTCTTTCCCTGCATTTTCTTCACTCAGATTCTTTTGAAAGATCATGAGGTTGAACACCAGCCAATCAAGAAAAGACATGGTCACAATCTACATTAGAATAAAACTAAGTAAACTTCTTGCCTAGGTGTGGTAAATTTGCTAGCCAAGTTTGAGTTCTGACATGTTACTTTCACAAAAAGAAATTTCCTTGTCAAAATACTTCTGTTTTGTGTGTGCATTTCTTTGTGTGACATAGAGATTGTACTTCATTTCTAACAAAGGCAAGAAAGGGCACAATGAATTCAGACATTCTCTGTGTTAGGATCCCCTGTAATACAAGGTTCCTATAACCCAATAACACCCCCTCAGACACACAGTGAAGAAGAATGACTTCAGGCAGACTTTTGGGGTGTCTTATCTGGTTAACCCTGCTAGACATGAACTGCAAAGTGTTTTTTTTTTTTAAACATTCTTCCAATCCATCCCCTAAGCCTTTCCCTCCCTTTATCTTTCTCTTTGGAGTACTAGAATGGCTCTTTTACAGGAACAAGGGCCAGAAAGACACAGAGAAAAGGAATCAGAGTTGAAGAATTGACTGAAAGAAAGCCAGATGACAAAACACCAGTTACCCCTTAGTGGTAAAAGTTCATTGGCCCTTCTGGCTGTATAAACAATAGTTAAATTTCTTTGAAGCAACTGTGCTTCCATGTCCTTAGATCCAGGATGTTTGTTTTATGTTCTGTTCCTAGCTTTAAGATCAGCTTATACTCCTAGCTCTATGATGGTCTCATGTTTCCTTGCTCCTAGCTCTAGGAAGAATTTATGGTTTGTTAATCATGCTGGGTGAAATAAGACCATTATCACAACTTTTGAGAGCAATTTGAAGCAAGTTTTATTAAATAGTGGCCAGGTCCATGGATACTGGCCACGTCCATACCCAGATTCACATAGAATAGCCCCAAAATATATTAGCCAGATGCTTATAAAGGCAAAACCCATAAGGTTACCTGTTTCCTTTCATCCAATCAGGGGCAAGCATACATCCTAACTTAATTCCTTCCTACGAGTGATCAGTCACATTCTGTGCAGTTCGGGCAGCCAAGTTTGCTAACAGAAATGAAAACACATGACTTGTTGTCTTTACATGAACAACAACCCCAGCATTCCAGGATGTCATCTGTCCTTAGGCAAGAGGGACTTACAGGTTAGAGTCATTTCTGTTTTATAGGTCTCTTAAGCACAGTAATGTAAACTTAAAATGTAGTACCAGCCCTCCCGGTTCCTAGCTCTAAGATGCTAATGTTTCCCTACTCTTAGCTCTAGGAAGGACTTATAGCTTACATGTTTGGCAGCATTTTTTATTCCCCAGAGAGATTCGGTAGTTTTTCTTTTACATTAAAGATAAGAGCTAACTCCTTTTCAGTTGCCAAATGTTTTGCCCAGATCACAGAGTCCGCTAAGGAGTCCAAATCCATACGCAAAAGCAAAGAGCCTTTATTCAAACTCAAGCTTGGACCCTCCACATGCCCAATGTACAGATACAAGATTAGAGGGCTTTGAGCTCAGTTGGGTGTGATTTTTATCATAGCAGAGGTTGGGATGAGGAATTTTTAAGGTTCAACACCCCTGAACTAAATGGCTGACATTTGTCTAGGGGTGTCTTGGAGAAAGGGGATGGTTGGGTACTAGGCTAAGGGGCATCTGGTGATCCTATCTACAGTGGTTGAAACATTAGGCCTTTCCTTTGGAAAATTAGGCATTTTTTTTGGATGTTGATTGGTCTGTTTCAGGGTGGTGCCTGGGTGGTGTCAGTTTGTGGTCTTTCCTGGAGTCAGGTGTTGTCTTAGGGTCAACTGAAACTCAGGCCTACTTTCTTGCTGATCTCTTTTGAGCCTGTCATGGCGACAGTGTAGCCAATCTGAGCTGGGCCTTACACAAAACAGTCTGCTGATTCTAAAAGTGAAGAAAGTCCTAACTTCCTGTAGAGCCCAGTCTGTTGACAAAAGAAGGAATTCTAGTTCAACTGCTATTTAAAGGTCCTTGTGGAACAGCCTCTTTGTCAGCCAGTCTTGGGAATGACCTCCAGTGTACATCGTTTGACTCTCTGAGTCTTCATGGAATCGACTGGAGGGTGGGTTACAGTAATACGCTCTCCATTTGGTTTGATACTTTAGGAAAATGAGTAAGCCCCTTAATAATGCTGAGAAGGCTGACACATAAGATTTTCTTCTTCCTTTTTTTTTCTTCTGAAAAAACCCTAGTATCTCTGGCTCCATTTCTTTCATAGCATTGTGGTAAGTGCTAAGTGGGGATGGGAAATCAATTCATAGGGTGAAAAGACACAGTCTGGTTATTTCCTCTTTTAGTTATTTGTGAGTCCTTTCTATTGTGCTTCTGTGAAAGGTGATAGGTGTGGACACCTAAAAGAGGCGAGTCAGCATCCTAATCAAAGGGAACCCGTGCTGCATCCAACTATTCAGCTTTATCTTGCAAACTTCCTCTGTGGCTGCTGATAAGTAAGCAGTGGATCTGGAAGAATGAAATCCGCTATTGACTTCAGATTCAAACTCCTAAGTTGCTGAGGAATCACAATCTCATTCCTAATGAATTGGAGAGGAAATGCCACTAGGAATCAGACATGTTAGGAAGGAGTGTCTTCCCTTCTTCCCCACTGCGTTTTTATAGTAGGAGAAACTTTTCCTCACACCCCCTCCACACAGTCTCCCACCCCAACCCCTCCAATTCTAAGAGAGGGCAAGGGACCCTGCCTGTGGAAAGTCCAAGGCCCTCCCTACTACTAGGTTGAGCAAGGTATCCAAAGAGAATAAGATCCCCAAAAGCCAGTACATGCAGTAGAGACAAATCCCAGTACCACTGTCAGTGGCCCCTCAGTCTGCCCCAACTGTCAACCACATTCAGAGGGACTGATTTGTTTCCATGCTCATTCACTTCCAGTCCAGTTGGAGTTGGTTGCTCAGGCAAACTGTTTCAGTGGGTGAAACCCTCATGGTCCTGACTTCCTTGCTCATACTCTCACTCCTTCCACTCTTCAACTGGATCTTGGGAGCTCAGTCCAGTGCTCCAGTGTGGGTCTCTGCCTCTGTTTCCATCTGTTGTTGGATGAAGGGAGAACATGCTTTTCATGGGAAATTTTATGGCCAACATTTATGTAAAAAAAGTGTTCAGAAATCCCTTCTCACATCTTCTGTTTCTCAACTACCTTCAGCTCCAAAGAGTCAATAGAAGCACAGCTTGAAGTGACATTTTATTTGAAACCCCTTCAGGCGAACTACAATCTGTCTATCATCTACCTATCTGTCTGTCTGTTTTTGTTACTTTTCTATTTCTGTGAAGAGACACCATGATGAAGGCATCTTATAAAAGACAGCATTTAATTTGGGGTTTATGATCCAGTGGAGGGCAGGCTCACGCTGAATATGGGTGGCAGCATCATTTGAGCTTGCGTGCTGAACTGGATAAAAATAATCAGGCTCCCAAGCACCTGCCCTCACCTATCTGCTTCTCGAATGTAGATGCAATATGGCTAGCTTCCTCACGTCCTGGATGCAATGACTTCCATACCACCGTGTGTCAGATAATGAAACCATGTTTTCCTTAATTTGTGTTTGTTATAGAAACGGGAGAAGTAACTAATAAGGAAAAAACTGGTACCAAAAAGTGGGACTATTGCTCTGATAAACCTACTCGTTTATTAGGTGTTTGGAACTGGTTTGTGGAAGGAATATGGAAAAATTTGAGCTTCAGGCTGGGAAAGCTTGAGGGTGATCTGAGTGGAACCCAGTGGGCCCATCTGATGGGAGTTTGGGAGAATGGGGGGGCATAAAGAATTCTGGCTAATAGATGTCCAATTTAGGAGGTTTCAAAGAGAAACAAACTATTGGCAGCTGGTTAGAGGCCATTCATACCAAATTCTAACAAAAAATGTGACTGTATTCTACTTATACCCTGAAAATATGAATGAGAATGAATTCAAAGAGATGAATTTGCTTGTTTGCTGAAAGAAATTTCAAAAGAGTCTATTATTCAAGCTTTGGCGGCATGGCTACTACTGTTTAATGCTCGTTGATAGCTCTACAGCGAGGGATGGGAGAGAAACTGGGGAGGAAGAGGGAGAGAGGGAAGAAAACGACTTGAAAATGTGAAGCTTTGTGAAGTAAGCGACATGGAAGGTTCGGTCAAAGCACCTGTAATGGATAAATATTCAAACGTTCAAAGAGAAATCTTCTACTTTGTACCAGGAAAACAGGTAAGATGCTGTGGTGGTAAAACACTATTGAAACTACCTGGCACAAGCGAGAAGGAAACACGGAACACACAACAAACCCACTTAGGAGTTTATTAGAGAGAGTGCGTATAGGCCTGGGGAATAGGTGTGCAGAGAGAGGGGAGAAGATGGCATGACTAGCTTTTTAAAAGCTGCCTAGCTCATGCATGCAGGGGGTTGGCATGATTATGTCATATGCAGATGATGGGCTCACGGATGCACGCAGAGCTTAGCTGAGTCGTAGTGGTCGTAATCACGCATGTGTGCATGTGGGTCACACGGGGTCCTTTAATATTCAGGCACTTCTGCCTGAGGGCTTGTCTGTACATGCATGGCTCTAGAACCCAGAGTGCAGCCTTATTTGTGGCTGAATAATTACAACAATCCACTCAGGCTTCAGCAAAGGAGAAAATCTGAACAGGCGGAATGCTTTTAGAGGGTGCTCTTTGCTCCAAAATGGCCAACTGGAGAAGTGCTTTCTCTGATCCAGCCTCCAAAGGACGTAGAGACCATTGCTTCTGTGGTCTAAGGAAGAATGTGCTTACTAAACTACTGAATTGAGGGTCAACGGGTGCAAGTTACAAATAAAATGAAGTCTTTGTAAAAACATGGACAGTTTATAATTTCTTGTCTGTTATAAGTGAAAGGGGACTTCCTTATTTGGTTAAATGGCTTTATTAGCACTCTAAACGAGTTGAAATATGTGCTCTTGGCTTATAAAGTCAGAACCAAGAGGGCTAGAAAGACAGCTCAGCTGTTAAGCACATTGATGCTGTTGCCAAGGACCCAGGTTCCTTACAGCACCCATCTCAGGCAGCTCACATGTACTGGTCAGTATATTCAGTTCCAGTATAGCTGACATCATCATCTTCTGCCCTCTGTGGGAACATGCATGCGTGTAGTTGTGCATGCACATGCATGCAAGTTCAAACATAAAATATAATTTCAAAGATCAGAAACAAGACAAAGATCCCTGTTGAAGAATATTAGTTTAAGATGTCTTACATTTGTTTATGCTGTAGAATATTTGTGTAATGATGCAAAGATGTTGCATTCCTTTATGTTGTATTTGTTTAACTCTGTGAAGCTGTGTTCCTTTGCCCGTCTAAAACACCTGATTGTCTAATAAAGAGCTGAATGGCCAGTAACGAGGCAGGAGAAAGGATAGGTTGGGTTGGCAGGAAGAAGTGAATAATAGAAGGGGAACTCTGGGAAGAGAAGGTCAGGGAGTGAGCAAAGAAGGGGCCAGCAGCCCAGTCACACAGCCAGGTATGGAATGAGAAGAAAAGATATACAGAAATAGAGAAAGGTGAAAACCCAGAGGCAAAAGGTAGATGAAACAATTTAAATTAAGAAAATCTTGCTAGAAAAAAGCCAAGCTAAAGCCAGGTATTCATAAGTAAGAATAAGCTTCTATGTGTATTTATTTGGGAGCTGGGTGGTTGATTCCCCCAAAGAGCCAAAATAGTTAAGAGTAAAAAGAACCAACTTCAGTACCTTGCTGTTTCTTCTACTGCTCATCATTATGTCAGAGTCAGTGCAGACGATAAAGAAGAAATTTGTATGCATATTAGAAAGAATTGACATTATTAGGGGAAGCATGATTTTTCTGTATACAATTGTATACAATACCTAAAACAATCTAGATAACTAGCAAACTAATAAGGGCCTTCAAGCATTATCAATAGCATTATCATATAAAATTCAAATGCAAATTATATATCCTGCATAACCAATGAAATACTTAGTATTAAATCTAGCAAAATGAAAATATAAATGAACAATTATTATTATCTTTAAATGGGAAGAGTTAACAGTATAAATACATGACCTCTGTCCAATATGATTAATAAAATAAATAAATGAAATGCTGACTAAAATACTTGATTTTCTTTTTGGATTTGGACTGAACAAATTGATTCTAAAATAGTCTAGCAATGGGGATTTCAGGAAAAGACCCATGTGCATATGTAAGCTTTAAATGTGATGGACTTACTGCAAAATGGTTGGGAAATGGTGGAATATGACAAATTCAGCTTTGGAAGCTCAAGATACTCACACTGGAAGAATAGTAACACACAGCATTACTTTTGCATTGTTTGCAGATATATCTAAGAAAAATAGAAATTGAACTACTTCTAAACTATGAAGAATAACCCATTGATTATCTTTACATAAAATATTTCCTTAAATAAGATATAGAAATTAAATAAAAGAATAATTTGACAATGAAAATTGTAAAGTTCACCGCAACCAAACACATCTAGTAAAGGTAGAAAGACAAAACTTTTGTAGGAAAAGTCGCATTGAAAGAAACCACATTATGAAGGATTCATGGCTGGGTTGTATGTGACAATTTGGTGTTAAATAAGCAAGCAAAGTATATCAAGCTCTCAACTGCTCAGCTATCTGTCTTTTCAATCCTCTACGAAATTCTCATTTTAACATTAGTGGGAGACTTTTGAGAGTCCTTCCTGGGAGAAGTTATCTGTATCTGTAAATTGAAACAATTTATATGATCATAATTTTTTGTGTACATTGATCTTGAATATCATTAAGGTATATAAAATCCCAAAGTTAGGCTGGTATAAATGTTATCTTCTTAGAGTACATTGTTATGGGTCATTGATGCCCATGACAAATAGCTATGGATAATCATGTAAGACTTGTGTTCTCTGTTGTGCTCTTGATAGGAGATTTCCATTCCAAAGAGTACGTTCAAGATTTAATACTTTTAGGAGAAGCAGAGGAAGGTGATAGTGCAGGCCAAAGATAGGCAGACTTGTTCTGGAAAAGACATCAGTATAATAATAATAATTATAATGATGATGATGATGATTATGATGATGATGTTGACGGTGGGAGAGAGACACAATCATGTGACAGAGCTCACATGGAGAGACTTTTTATTGGGAGAAATGAAGGGAGAGGGGAAGGAAGGGGAGAGGAGAGAGAAAAGGAGCACAGAGTAGCCCATGTGGGGGAGAGATAGATAGATAGATAGAGAGAGAGAGAGAGAGAGAGAGAGAGGAAGGAGAGAGAAAGCTGGTGCCAGGATTCTGCCTTTAAAAAGGAGGGGCAGAGGGCATGTGCACAGAGACCACACAGCAGGCTAAGGTACTGCCTGTATACTGGGCATGTGCACAGGGGTGATACACTCTGTCAAGCCTCCAAGGGGCAGACCAGGAATGCCTGAATGCCAACAGACATGATGGTATTTAAGTCTGTATTCCATGATACTACTTTTTTTTTGCCATAATTCTCTGTCACTGTGAAACAAAAGAAGCCAAGGTCAATGTGTAAAGAAATGTATCTACAAGACTGTATTAGTAATAATAATAATAGCAACAATAACAATAATTTTAAAGCCTGATATATAGTATTAAGATTTAATCTCTGGGCAGTAGTTTAACCCTTGGGGAATGATGCAGATACAGCCTTCATCCTCAGCACGTTCATTGTGGTGTCCTAAGGAAAGGAGATGATAATGGAAGAAAAAATGGAAGTTTGTTCATCGGGGATTCTCTATAAAGACAAGAGCAATAGCAAGATATAGAGAGAAACACAGAAATAGGGCATTCCAGCAGCATGTCCTAATCCAAATCTGAAATCTCAGTACCAAGCAAGCTGAAAATGCCCATCTTAACTCAGCTGAAAGCCTGGCATCCCAGACTTCCATTAGTGTGCTGCTGGAGACAAGATGCAGGAGAAAACAGGTACTCCAACTCTCAAAGAAAGAGGCAACTGTTCCTTACTTTACTGTTTTCTTTAATTCTGGTCCTCAGGGATTGAATAGTACCTGCTGTGTTGAGGGCAACCATCCTTAGTCCACTGATTTTGACAATCAGATAGGACAGCAGGTCTCAACCTTCCTAATCCTGCAACACTATAGTACAATTCCTCAGGTTGTGGTGACCCCACCAACTATAAAATTACTTTTGTTGCTACATCATAATTTTATTTTTCTACTGTTATGAACCATTATATAAATATCTGTGTTTTTTTGATAGTCTTAAGTAAACCCTGTGAAAAGTTTGTTTGATCCCCAAAGGGGTCACAACCCAAAGATTAAGAAATGTTGATCTGTTGTTGGAGGATGTTTATTCATTCCCAGCTTCCCAGACCCAAAATAATCACACAGAAACTATATTATTTGCAATATAGTTTAGCCAATAGCTTAAGTGTATTTTTAGTTAGTTCTTATATCATAAACTAACCCATCTCTCCATCAATCTGTGCATCACCACGAAGTTGTGGCCTACTGGCAAAGTTACAACAGGCTCCAGTTGTGGGGTGGGGGGTCTGTCTCGTGCGGTGGCTACATGGCTTCTCTCTGACTCAGCCTTCTTTCCCCCTATATTTACTTGGAATTCCTGCCTTGCTCCATTCTGCTAAGCCACTGGCCGAAGCAGCTTTATTCATTAACCAATAAAAGCAACACAAAGACAGAAGGACTTCCCACACCAATTCACCTTTTCTGTCTAAATGGAAAGGAAGGTTTTAATTTGAACATAGTAAAATTACATATAACAATATAGGTATCAAGCAAGAATTACAGTTATAATATTTATATCTACTTTATCTCTTATCAAAACTAAGAAAAACTATAAGTATCTATTCTTCAGTGCCATCAAAGACTTCAGAAGGATATAATATTACCTAAGTTAACAGGAAGTGCATTGTCAGCAACTACCAAAACTCTAGAATGGACAGAAATATCTCGCTGCCTGGACAGTCACCCAAAGTTCTTCTCTACCATTGGGGCATCCATATTCAGTGTATAGGCCCATAGAATCAGGCGGACCTTCCCATGAAGCAGGAAATTTCAAATACAGTTCTGCCTATATTGGCGGTTGTCCGTCTCTTTCTTCTGTGTCCTGCAGAATATCTTGCAGATTCTTTCATGAAGCAGGAACCCTGAAGAACGGTCTCACCCTTAGGCAGTTTTAGCAGTCATTTTTCTGTGGGTCCTGCATGTCAAGTTCATACAACACAATATCAAATAGTCCAGGTAAGAGCAGTTTCTTGCCCAAATGGCTAGCAAACTCCATAAGGAGCCTCTTCAATGCCCATCTTCCTCTTGAAGTAGATTGATGCTGCCAGGAGCAGATGTGTCTCATTGTCATGAAAAGTCCTTAGTTCTTAAAACATTTTAAATGCCATATTCTGAAGGTTTATGAAAGATTTGAAGAATATCTAAATGAAATATATATCTAGAAAATCTAACTAACATGACTTTGAGCTTGACTATTACAGCTGATTATCTATTAACCTATATTTCTTAATTATATATTACATTTTTAAATGAGCTGCACAAACACAATACCTTAATCAAGAGCAGAAATATACATATAACAAAATTGACCTTAAATTTGTGTCATTAGACCAAGATCCAAACCAATGCAAAGTATTCATCTCTATATAATATCCCCCTTTAATGTAAACAAACATTTATAAAAAATATTTGGAAATTTTGGCATAATTTTCTCCAAACTGCTTCCTGATTTTTGTTGGGCAAAGTATTTGAGTGATTCTCAGAGTCCTTTTGGGTGGTCTTGGTCCATGAAACCACATTTGTCTGGAAGGAATCCACAGGTTCTCATCCTCTATGGAACAAAAGCAGAACCTCATTTCCAAAGCAACATATTCTTAGACCCAAATTTTGAAGTCAAAATACTTTTAAAATATATTTTGCTTTAGGTTAGCAGCCCATACAGTGAAATGTCTCTCTGTACTTATCTTATTCACAGTCAAAAAAATTTAAAGAAAACACAATAATATGTATAATCCAGACTCTCTGTGTATTTTTCATCTTTACTTGGCTTATTTTTCTTTACTCCTTTAATCTATGACTGTTTATAATCTGTCTCTTTAAAGACATTGTTTATTTATTTATTTATTTATTTATTTATTTATTTTTAAATCCATTTACTTCTTTTTATAATTATTTCTTCTCTCTCCCAAGCCTATGTACAATTATCTAACACCATGACCCATTTAGAGATTTTTTTGCATCTGAATTTGTCTTTATTGCATGTGTATCTGTAATTATTTTTTGACCAGGAGAGCTTTTAAAAAGATGCTAAGTGGTCATGGCTAGGACCAATTCTATGGTCCTGCCTGCTTGCTCAGCCCAGTCCTACATGGTAGAGTCCTGTTCACTGCCTCTGGGAGCCATTCTCTGCCTCTGATCCAGGTTTGCAGCAGATCTGTGTCACTATTAAGCAGTTTGTAACATGTTACTCACAGACTCCATTTAAATGCTTGGCCTCCTGTAGGAGTCAGAGCTGTTCCTGCAACTAGCACGAACCAGGAAGTCACCCTTTTGAAACCACATTTTTTTTCTGCTACTGTTGAATCAGGAAGACCTCTCTTAAAGCAGCTGTACCACCCCTGCTCACTGTCAGCAAACAAAGCCTATCTGAAAACAAAAAGGTGTCTAAACTTTGTTTTTTGTGTGTCTAGTGTTCCTTTCTAAGCTCTCTCAGGTTTTATGTGGACTTAGCTGGCACACGTTGGCATGCCAATCTGTTGATGGAGGCTACTCATTTGTTTCTGACTGCCCATACCTGAAATAATCACACAGAAACTATATTATTTTAAACACTGCTTGGCTAATAGCTTAAACTTTTTGCAAGCTATCTCTTATATCTTAAATTAACCCATTTCCATTGTTTTATATTTTACCAAGAGGCCCGTCATTTATTGATAAAGTTCCTGGGCACTGATCCAGGGGAAGTCTCTCACAGATAAACTTGGGCAGCCATAACATTGAAATCATCATGAGAAAAACACCTTGGTTTGTCTTCTGCAGAGGAGGTCTGGGTTTGGTGTTTGTGGAGGGAGGCATTGAAACTAAATAAGCTTTACTGCACAGTGGACCTCCATTATTTCCATCAAAGGCACATCCCTAAGTTATCTGTCACAGGTCTCAAGATGAGTAAGTTCCGAGTCTGGGAAAGAATAAATGTAGGAAATAGCTTTTAGCTTAAAGATGCATGAGAAAGAGCTGATACAGATGCCGGGTGTTCCCAGCTGGCTGATGCCCAGGTGGCTGATGGTGAGTGTGATTTGGGAACTGTAAGGCTTCTAGAAAGACTCACTGGCCATTTGCAAGCAGAGAAGCAGAAGGAAGTCAATGCAGACGAGTGTAAGGAGTGGAGGGAGAAGGCAGATTACTTGCTAGCTATATACCACTGCACTCTCTACAAAAACCTGCAAGCCATCACCTGTCCCGCTCAGACCTGATTCCATTTTCTCAGTGTGACCTCTTCAGAGAGAAAAATCAATAAGGTGTCTGCCTCAAAACCCCTGCCCGTGATATTTTTTTAAGGCTTATCATGGCTTTTATAAAAACAGCAATAAACTTGTAGAAAAATGAGCAATTCTAAGTACTATGTGAACATTTTCTTAAAGTGGCCGAGGGCAATCCTCAAATTGATCATTTACTTCTGGGGATCCGATGTCAGCTCTAAAATTCAGCTATCTAGGGGCAACTTGCAGGCTACCAATTTGCCATGATGCCCATCTGAAACCAGGGATCGCAGCATGCCCTCTTTCTCCTTTTACACAAGCAAGTTTGATAAATATGCTCTAATTTCAACATTGTGGTGATATCCCAATTCCAAAAGATTTGGAGGGAGTTTTCTTATAGCATCTATGTGGCCATTAGATCCAGAATAAATGAAAAAGCAGCAAGGCAAGGTAAGGAAAAGAGTTCTCAGTGGAGAAGCATGGAAGGGAAAGAAAAAAGAGAAAAGAATTGGGTGATGTCCGTATTTGAACTCTTGAAATCACAACCGAGGCCTTGTAATGTTCCTTATATAGGCAGATACAAGTTAGTGAAGTATAATTTTTCATTGTAATATAAAACTTATTTATTGCATTCTTCCAAATAGTTTTGTCAAACACATATCCTTTCTTTACCCACCCCTTCTTTCCAGACACAGTAGTTCTGTCATCCTGTGAAGTTCTTCTGTGACCCACTACAAGAATCCCTGCCCCGCATGACAACAGAAGCTATCATTGTTCTGACTTCTTTCTCCAACGGCTGGCTTTGAGTGATCTTGAGAATCCTGTCTCGGAAGTGTTACTTGGGCAGTCCTTAGTGTCTCTCTTCACACCCAAGTGTTTCTGAGGCCCACACATGTTTCACACAGCAGGTGTCATTTCTTTTTCATACTACGTTTTACAAATAAGTTGCAATCCATGATATTTCTGAGTTTGGGTGCTTGTAGACAAAAATCAATATGTGTAGTTTAATATCTTTGTACATGCTTTCATTCACTGTATGCTATAAGGAAAGTGAATTCTTTAGAATATATTACAGTTTTGTAAGGTAGGTATACAGGTAGATTTGATAGAAATTGCCACCTCCCAAATGGCTGTCCCAATTTACATTCCTACTGATAACACATACTTGCCAGTATGTGATTTTGCCAAACATTGCTTTACTATTAGGCATTCTGTCTATAATAGGTCCACTCAAAGTTGGATGTTTTGACCTCATATTTATTGAACATTTATATCTGCTGGTCGTGGGTCCTTTGTCATGTTCATGTGTGGCAAACATTTCCTTTCTGTATGCTACCTACTTCCTTCCTGGCATCATCACTTACTGTTAGAGAATATTAAACTTTGAGTTCCGATGAGAGTAGATGCTATTAGTACATGCACCAACCCTGTTCTTGAGAGCCTACAAATTTGTTTATTGTATTTGTTGGTTTATAGAACTTCTGACCTTACAGAACTATCCTCTGCCAAAGGGAGCCCTCTCATCTAGTAATAGCTGGAAGACACCCATGTTCTCTCCTAGAGAGGCTTAGATAATGGCTGGCTGATACAAGGTTACACAAGGCCTATTCTCTGACCTCCACACGGGACAACCCTGAAGTTGTCATCTGTGCCTCAGAGACCAGACCCCAGTTGATCACATCCCCTTGTTTAACTTCCTGCTCTGTTCTTTCTGCCTGCCTTACATCCTTAAAGAACTGGCTGACAAACACTCGCCCAATAAATGTCCATACAGGAACGGCCCGCTCCATATGTGCCTGTAGGGAACTCAGTCTGAAACTGCCATTTATCCATTTCACTTTGATGCAAAGTTCCTTCTATGCATCCTGAGAAGTCTTTGCGTAGCTTGTATCATGAATGTACTCCTCTGTGCTTTCTGTCAGGCCTTTATAGGGCTTGACATTTAGAATTGCATTCTGCTTCAAATGTAATGTGCATGGTGGAAGGTAAGGGTCAAGGTTTATTTTTGGTTTTGTTTTTTTTTTTTTTTGTATTTTGGTCCACAAATATGTCCCTGGGTCTCAGCATTTTTCTAGTTCTTAAATGGATTGTATTATCATTATAATAAAATGTAATCAAACATTTACTTGTGTAACATTTATTTTCACTTTCATTTTTAACTAGTTTGGCATAGCTTTCTGTTTCTTGGAACTGAATGGTCCTGGCTACTTTCAGGTCTTTCTCTTCTTTTAAATTTGGCTTTACACTCAATGCGGCTATATTTAGCAAACAAAATATAGAACCTCAAGTTAAATATTAATTTCAGATGCATAACAAATACTTCCTGCTAGTAAAAATAAGTCCCATATAGCATATTCCATACTTGTAGATGAGTCCTGGACTTTCGATGTTCTGTGTCTCACCCTTGTCACCTTCTTGCCTGCCTTCCATCTCCCCCTACACCACCTGCAAACAGAAGCTCTCTGAACCTTATCTTTCCTGTCTGGGAGGCTGGAATGGACGATTCACAGCCTCATCACACTCTTCGACTCTCTTGTTTGTCAGGTACTGACGTTCCTTGATTATTTTTTAAACACCATTCTCCTTCTGAGGTGCAAATTCAATGTTATTGACCTGTCAGAGCAGACGGAAAGGTGTTGGGACTTACCAGCTCTCATCAGCAGTAGATTTGGGTCAATCAACTCCTATCCTCACACCCGAAGTCCTGTGACTTGGCCTAAAGCTGTCACCTGTGACTAGGAGACAACTCCGAACTGTCAGACTTGGGTGAGATGTAATCTGTGATCTTGGCTACACGAGAACTGATGTGGGCATTGCCGGGACCCCTCCCTCACTAATCTGCACACGGCCATTTTAACCACTCAACCTCAGAGTGTTGGCATCGAAGGCTTCTCTCCCAGGGACTGTGAGACATACCTGGTGAAGTGGGCAGGAGTGCAGGGAAGCATTAGCAGCCCCAAACCTATTCTCCAAGGCAGCTCTTCTTACTGGAAGCTAGGCGTTTCATAAGTACAGATGTTGTCTTTTACAGACCCTTACCCTGGGCCTCTTGCACTGAATACACTGAAAGGGGGACCCTAGAAGTAGCTAGCCTAGGGCTTAGCATGAATTCTTGGTGAGTATGGCAGATGTCCTGCAAAGCCCAAGTAGCTTAAACCATGTCGTTCCTTCGCACCTGTCACTGTGAGTGCTGCCATTGCTGCCATTGCTGTGATTGTTGACTATTGCTAGAATGAACTCCTTTTCCCAGTCTCAACACACTGCTGCTCTCTAAACAGAATTTATAGAATGAACATATATATATATATTATATATGTATGATTTATATATAGATGGTGTGTGTGTGTGTGGTGTTTATTAATTAGAGTGACTTACATGCTGTGGTCCAGCTCGTCCAACAATGGCTGTCTCCAGATAGAAGTTTGAGAATCCAATAGTTGTTCAGTCCATGATGCTGTGTTTCTCAGCTGGTCTTCAGGATATGTTGGAATCCTGAAAAAGTATGCACTAATACCAGCGAAGGAGTGCCTGAGCAGCAGGATATATGAACTTTCCTCTGAGAGTCAGGGTAAGCAGGCAAAAGGCAAAATCTTCTTTCTCCCATGCCTATTATATAGGCTGCCCATGAATTTTGGCTCAGATTTAAGGTGAGTATTTGGAACTCAAGTGATCTAGATTTAAGGTAGGTCTTCCCACTTCAAGGGATCCAATTAGCTAAAAATCTCTGACAGTTGTATCCAGCTGTTTAGGCTTTTAGTTAATTCCAGATGTAATCAGGTTGACAACCCAGAATGGCCACCACTTTTCCATTCATCTCGAAAAACAACAACAACAACAACAACAAAACAAAAAAGAATTTTGAGTGTATCTGTTTGTCCTTTTTCTAAGAAAGTCACTCCTCACTCTTTAAAATGTGTGAGTGTCACATAGTTGGGAGGCCAAGGATAGTGACATTTGTGGATCTGGGATTCATGACGGGAAGACAGGTGAAACACCTTTTCTACTTGGCTCATTTGTCTGCCTTTATAACTATCAGACTAGATCCTATTAATGCAAGAGACAAGAACTCCAACACTGGGGTTGCTTAGAACCAGTTTCTGTCATCTAAACTGTCTGCAAAGGGTCTTCCAAACATCCTTTCCTGTCTACTCTACCCCGTTTATGCTCCTCAATCTGCCATAGTTTTAAAGGCCCCCCAGCAATTTGATTTCTTTATAACATAAAGAGAAGAACATTACTTTCTGCTTGTAGTAGAAACCAAGGAGTATGGCTACACGAGCTAGAGTTTTGTACAAAGATATACAAAATAACAATTTTTGATCTACTCTCTTTAATGTACTGTTGCACATATAAGTATCTTCTATTTATCAACTAAAACGAGATTTTTAAGTATTGATGAGTGAAAGAATATGTAGAGCTATGCTTTGTTTGTAAATATTTAATCGCGCTTCTTTTTAAAAAAATTGTTATTGGAAATAGATTCTTCTCTCATACAATACTGTCTAACCACTGTTTTACCTCCCTCCATTCCCACTAAGCCCCCTCCACCTTCCTTCTCTCCCAGATCCCCTCCCTCTCCATTGCCTCTTCAGAAAAGAGCAGGCCTTTCAAAGATGACAGCCAAACAGGACAGGACAATATACAACAGGCAAAAGCCCTCATATCCAGGCTGGAATAGGCAACCCAATAGGAGCAGAAGAGTTCCAGGAGCAGGCCAAAGAGTCAGAGCTATATCCGTACCAAGCTAACTCCAATATCATATACACAGAGGGCTTGGTGTAGACCCATTCAGGCCTTGTGTTGGTCATTTCAGTCTCTGTGAGCCCAAGGGAACTTTGGTAGGCCATGCTCTCCTGGTGTGCTCCATCCCCTCTGACTCCTACAATGTATAAACTGTTATATAAATTTCTAGATTTTAAATATGTCCTCAAAAAGCAAACTTTCTTGCTTTCAAATGACACTTGGCAGTCTGTATCTGGGCTCCTCCAGCTCCTTCGAAATAGTACCTTGGTGTACTCCATTTCAGATGGATTTCTAGAAATCATATTTCTGAACACATTGAAATATATTTTAAATTCTTATTCTAAAAGTGTCTTTTTCCACCATAATTAGGGAATTACACTTTTTACCTTGTTTCTGGCTAGAATGTTTAGGCCGTGTATTAGTTACTTTCTGTTGCTGTACTGAAATGCCATGACCCAAAGCAACTTATGAAAGGCTTTTATTTTTGCTGACAGTTCCAGAGAAATAAGAGTCTATTCTCAGAGTGAGGCCTGGCCACATGTGACAGCCATGGTGACTGGCACAGGAAGCTGAGAACTCATATCTTTAACCATAAGAAGTAATGAAGGACAGAAGGAAAACAGGAAGTAGGTGAGGTATTTTACTCTCAAAGGCTGACCCCAGTCCTATGCTTCCTCCACCAAGAAAACCTAAACTCCAAACAGTGCAACCAACTGAGGACCTAGTGTTCAAATACCTGAGACAATGAGGAGCAATTTTCATTTGGATGATGTCAGTTAATTACAGGAGTTTTATGGCCTTACTTGTCTAGAGTTTGCTGTGGGTTTTACTGAGATTTCCTTTGCTTCAGGCCCAGAATCACAGGCCATACAACCAATTTGTAATTATTTTAAATCATTTTTATTTCTGAGGAAACAAAATAAGAGCCTGCTGAATTATCATTCAGATTTCCTCCTTTGATAAATTTATGTCCATATTTATTAATAGAATCTCTATTCAACTTTAGAAAGTGTATTTGCATATATATTTAATCTTCCCCAGAATTTTATAGTTTACAGAAAAGAGAAGTTAAAAGTTCTGAAAGCAAGTGAGAAAATAATTAGTACTTATAAATCAATATCCACCTTGGAATACAGTCTTCTGTGCTAGTTTTCTTTCTTTTCAACCTCTTCCTTAATCTCTGCAGATTTATATATGTACATATAATATATTATATATGCATATTATATTTATAAAATTATAAATCAGTGTTATACAGATATTTAATGACTCTACAGCATATATTCTATCTAGTGGCACCATAACACACACATATATATGTCTATATACATATACATAAATCATTCTAGAAACATACAAATCAACATATTATGAGTATTTTCACACATACATGAGTGTATGTGCATATGAGTTTGGGGGGGTCTTTTTTGAGTGCCAGACACTGTATAAGGGCCAAACAGAACATTCAGAAGAGAAAGGGACAAAAGGGTTAGTGAAAGGAAGCAATGAAACTTTATGAATTAGATTTTAAAGTGGCTTAAGATCAAGATAGGTAGAAAGGAATCAACAGTGCTCTGATAAGGAAGATTTTGAAAGTAATGAATATTATGAGTATCTAGAGCTCTTTAATGTCTCAGAGACAGTAGCATGATAAAGCAGTATGAATGGAGGTAAGGAAATAGGCAAAGGTTGTACGGAGTCTTATGTTCTAATCTAATATCAACCTCTTAAATGCTGAGAATACTCAGCATTCTCCACTTAGCTTGCTTCTTCTGTTGTCAGCACAATCTCTGAGGTTTGTTGATTCTTTCGAGGATCTACTTCATATAATGAACTTTACCATATAAGAGCATACTTTTGCAGGAATTTCAGATAGCTTCAATGTCCCCAAATCTCTTTCCATGGAAAGTTAGGAACTGTTTGAGGGAAATTTAGTTAGAACCTAGGTCCTTCCTGAACTTCAGAGAGACATATTCAATTATCTGGTAGCTGTTTACATTTGGACATGACAAATGAGACTCCTAAGTACACCTATAATAATCTTTCTCCCTCACAGTTTATGGCTGAATTATTCAGTAAACCCAACTACAGTTAATGGTGGAACAGTGGACAGTTCACACAGTCCTCTGACTCACAAATCCATACACGTTGGCACAACTTCTTCCTTCCCTCTTCTAGATAATTTTGCAAACCATCTACTTTCTGTCCCATGGAGTTGACCCTTTCCAGCCTGAAGGGCCACAATGCCAGTCAGCTGTGATCTCTATCCACAATCTTGTTCACTCCTTCAGGTGGTTTTCCATGTGTTTAGAAAGTAACCCCCATTAGATTCATAACAAATCTGTTCACATCCTTCCCTTGCTGTGAACTCTTCACTGGTTCTCTGTGGGAGCCCACAGTAACTCTATTCCATCTTGACTTAAGGTCAGAGAGTTCAAGCTTGTTCTTGCTCCTCAAGGCCAATTAACAGGATGTTTGGCCAAAGGCAAGGTCACTAGATGTCTTTTTTTTTTCTTCACTAGACATCTTGCTCCTTGATTCAAGGCTAAATAACAGGATGTTTGGTAAAAGGCGTGGTTATTAGATGTTTTGAGAATTAAAAAGGTGATAATACTTGTATTTTCCTTGAGCCATGGTAAGGAAGTCTTTACCATCCCCTTTTTGCTTTGGGTTTAAAAGGGGTATGAGAAATCAATGCAAGGCCGCCGCAGTTTTCACTGAGAGTCCTCCCAATTCTATCTTCTGTCTTTTAGCTCTTTCTTATTCCTCACTCCCCTATTCATGTATTGCTTGACAAGTCGACTGGTCCTGACTGTTCTCCAGATCGTTTCAAAGCACCAAATCCTCACCTATCTCTAAGTGGTAGCTCGGCTTTGGTCTTTCTTGTTGGCTTCCTACCTTTCTTGTGCTCATTGTTGATACTGGGCAAGGGCAGCACAAAGGGGAGGCCAAATGCAGGCCCTTGGTTTTGTGCACGGAAGTATTAGTGAAAGTTAATTAGCCTGAAAGGAGGTGAGAGTTTTGCGACACATTTTCCCATTGACCAATAACGGGACTTTCATGCAGTCTAGGGTGAGGCAGAGGTAGTAGGTTTGGCAATGTCATGTCAGCTGAAAATATTGTAATTTTCCAAAACTTTCAGTTTATGTTGTAATCATATCTGGAACTCCCTGTAGCAAGATTCTGCATGCTGTAGATTTGGTTCTTTTCAATCCCCACTGTTATTTTGGGGTGAGGTTTCAAGTCTCGGTATAAGATACACAACTATATGTAGTAAGAGGAGCGAGTGGGCTGCTTGTTGTCCCAGCCACCCTTGGCTGTGTCCCACCGCCCAGCTAGCTTACACCCAAAATAACCACACAGAAATTGTATTAATTAAATTACTGCCTGGCCCATTAGTTCTAGCCTCTTTTATTTATTTATTTATTTATTTATTTATTTATTTATTTATTTATTATGTATACAACATTCCTTCCATGTATGCTTGCAGGCCAGAAGAGGGCACCAGAGTATAGATGGCTGTGAGCCACCATGTGGTTGCTGGGAATTGAACTCAGGACCTCTGGAAGAGCAGTCAGTGCTCTTAACCTCTGAGCCATCTCCCCAGCCCCAGTTCTAGCCTCTTATTGGCTAACTCTCATATCTTGATTAACCCATTTCCATTAATGTGTATCGCCACTTGACTGTGGCTCACCGGCATGAGTCTAACCAGCGTCCATCTTGGACAGGAGAATCATGGTGTCTGCCACACTACCTTCTTCCCAGCATTCTGTTCTGTCATCTACGCTCACCTAAGGGCTGCCCTATCAAAAGGCCAAGGTAGTCTCTTTATTTAACCAATGAAAGCAACAGAAATACAGAAGGACCTCCTACACCAACTATAGGATGGTAAGAAAGAGGAAATTGCCCTATGCCTTAGTTCTGGATAGGCTGTGTGCTGGCTAATTTTATGTTAACTTGACAGAGGTGAGAGTCATCTGAGAGAAGGGAACCCTGATTGAGAAAATGTCTCCATGAGGCTGGGTTGTAGGTAAGCCTATCAAGGATTTTCCTAATTAGTAATTGATGTGGGAGGTCCCAGTCCTATTGCCAGTGGGATCATCCCTGGGCTGGGTTCTATAAGAAAGCAGGCTGAACAAGTCATGAGGAGCAAGCCAGTGAATAGCACCCCTCCATGGCCTCTGTATCAGCTCCTTCTTCCAGGTTCCTGCCCTGTTTAAGTTCCCATCCTGGCTTCCTTCAATGATGAACAGTAGTGTGGAAGTGTTAGCCAAATCTTTTCTTCCCCAAGTTGCTTTGGTCATGGTGTTTCATTACAGCCATAGTAACCCTGAGACAGGCTGGTGTTCACTCAGCCTCAGACCTTTAAAATAGACAGCTCTTACTTCCTGTCTGAAATGCCTAAGGCTATCTGCTTCATGTGGCCAGCATGATTCACCTGCTGAATTGTAGACCCTGAGCTGTGCTCTTAGCTAACCTTTCTCCATCTCTTCAGATGTCAGCGAGATGATCCACTCTTCTCGAAACTCCCTCAGGACATCACCACAGAACACCTGTTGACTTATCTGTCTTGGGTTTTATTGTTTTGTCACCTGGGTGGAAGGACTTCCTTAGTTCCCACTCCAATGTCCAAGAGAGGACACATTTACATAAGTGTAAGACCAGTTATACTCTGCAGGCCTTCTCTAACTCTCTCCAGGTGTTCTGCCCTGGTGTGCCAGTGCCACACACGAGGAAACGGTCTTATGAAAACCAAAACAGAAATCATTCAGTTAAACCCTTTATTTATTTTCTTTGATTGTTCTCTCCCCCTCTCCCTCCCTCCTTCCCCTCCTCTCTTGCTTTCTCCCTCTCTTTGTAATTCCAGTAAGATTTTATTTGCCTAAAAAGGTTACCTCCCAACATGTGTTGTGTATTGTTTTATAGGTGACAAAGATGTATGCTTGACCTAAGTAACAACATTGATGAAACTCCTTTAACAGGAATCTCTCAGCAGACAGAGAGACTGGTGTTGGAAAAGACAACAAACAGAAACAGAGTAAGTTAGAAAAATAAATGAATACAGGATTTCGAGTTCAAAACAATCGCATTTACCTCCTCATGTTTTTTCTTTCTTAGGCGCTAACACAGGGATCTGAAATCGCGCTTGGATTTCAGAGGCCAGTGCCTCTCTTGGCCTCAACATGAAGTACAAAGACTTCTAAAGAGCTGTAAGCATAGGATGTTACAAATTCAGCATTTCCCAATCCTACCAAAAGCAGAAAACCACCTTTCAACATGTCCTAAAAATGTAGCGCTTACATCAGCATAACCAAAAACAAAAGCAAAAAACCTCCCCAAACTGAGCACTCACCTCGGTTTGTGCCTCAGCCAATAAAAATTTTCAAAAGCACAGGACAGACTTTGCAGAGAGAAATAAAAGTGCCTGTGACATTTCACTTCCCTCCGCGTTGAAGCACGCACAAGCCAAATGGGCTTCCCCAGAAGGGAAGCTCTCTTCCACTTGTGTGCTTAAAAATAAACAAAAAAATTCCCCATTGGATGATCATCTGAAAACGTCCTAGTCTATAGGAAATGTATACTCTGACTTTTAAATGTCGACTAGCCTTGGAAATCTATATGACATAAACTTTTGCCAAAAAAATCAATCTTGAGTTATGATTTGATTAGCAGAAAAAATTGCTATCACATTTGTTTCTACGTTTGTCTACCTCATGTCCTTTTCATTCATAGGCTGGCTGAGTCAAACCTTCTTTAAAAACTCCCTGAGAAAGTCTGTGACATTAAAATGTCCTTTGATGCTCTTTCACTAAGCTCTGAATATTAACAGTTATGGTGACCCTGTTCCCTAATGTGTCTCTGCAGGATCAATAGCAGTTAAGTGCCACTGTTTTACAATTAAAAAGGGGATCATTTTAAATTTAAAAGCTCATAGCTAATTTTCTTCTTGGCACTTAATGGCATAATTCATTTTTTGCAAAACTTCATTGGAGGAACACAGATTTTTCTTTTTTATCTTTTTGGTGGCTTCACAGGAAGGGGCTGCTTAGCACCCCTGGTTGCCTCTGAAGTGATTTGTGGCCTTCCTTCATTAAGTTGTCAGCAGGGCATCCGTAAAATGCTTTCTGAAATCTGGAAACCCTCTGCAATCATGGGCAAGGAAGGCAAACCTGGCAGTTCTCAGTAAAATGGTTCCGCAGCGGCTTTAGTTAGGACTTCCTTCCTGAGCTCGCTGTTCACAGCCAACCTCGCTTTTATAGTCCCATCTTCCACGATTTCGGCTTTTCCTTTTGGTGACCTCCTCCTCTTCCCCATTAGGAACCTGGAGACATGACAGGTGGTTCAGAGCGGTGCATACATATTTCCAACATCTAATTGGCCAACATTATGCTGGAAATGTCATTCTGATCCTACCTCATTGACATTGCAGAGAGCCTCAGCTCCCTTTCTACACAAGGACAGCTTTCCTGGTTCCCAATTACGACAGTAACAGACGCATAAAATTACGTATACACTCTGTCCCTGGGGACAGGCAGGCTTATAGATCCACAGTGGGGTAAGTCTCTTGTCTGTTTATGGGACTTACATTATCTTGAGGCAAATAAAAGTTACTGTCTGTCTCTTATATTTGTACTTGAAGCTGAGAAGAGCATGCTAATGGATTTCATCAAGATCTTTCTGTTATTTATCTACATAAAAAGTTGACAATATCCACATTTCCTCTTAAATTCTACCTATACTAATTGGAACGAGAAACAACTAGAGGTTGATATTTTGAGGGGCACTGTGCTCAGTGCCTTCTGTATATTTTCTCTAGCCCTTCTACCTTCACAAAATTGATATTCTTGCCCATAACTGATAGATGAAGCAACTCAGAGAAGTCAAGTTACTTGCTTGAGATCACAGAGCTTAGATATTGCAAATAACAATGAGGACATGCCTTAGCTTTTAACCATGCTGTAGCTCACTCCATTTGAAAGTCGTTTAGATTTAGCTGCGCATCTTAGAAATGGATGAAAAACTCACTTTTCAGAATGTACGGGATTTCAAAATATTTCCAGAACACAACTTACTAGAATATTATGGTCAGGAAACTATATTGAACAATTTATTCTTTTATATAAAATTAGGCTTTCGTTTACTTTTTTAAACTCTCATTGGCTTACTATCCCCATTATACTTATTGCACAGCAGGAGCTGTCACTAAGAAAGGCTGGATTAAAGAACTCATTTCCTATGTTCTCCTCTTGGATCTGATAATTGCTTCTGTAAATATAATTTTTTGACTGGATGCTAATTTTCCAGTAAATAACCCTGAATAAACAGGGCCACTCTCATATTTTATTAGGATTTGAAATAAATGGAGTATTAGGGCACTCCAGGGTCAGTGTTCCCAGAGAATATCATTAATTTTGATCTCAGGAAGCTTCTCTTGATTTCCCAAGCATGTGTGTAAAAATAATAACAATGGGGGAGGAGGGCATTTATGGATATTACCACATCTTATAGAAAATGGGACTGACATTAAAAAAAAGTGGCGCAAACTTGCTGCCTATAAAATTTATTCACCCTCCTTTCACTTTTTCTACTTCCTGTTTCTTCCTCTTACCCCCGTTCTTTCTATCCTCTCTTCTTTTTGATAGGTTTTCCAAAATCTTTTTAAACTGGAACAGCACATTTTTGCCTTTTTTTTTTTTTTACTATTTTATGTATATTTGCTATACAAAAAACGGCAGGATACCACCCTATGCCAGCCCTGAAGGCTCAAGGTAAAGTCAGACACACCTTGACTTCATTTGAAAGAAACATGAGTGTTAGGGAAGGGTTCAATACGCTCCTGGCTGCACCCAGGCTCCTGGACTCTACTCCTGGCCCTCCTGTTAGGCAAGCGCTGTGGCTCAGATGCCCAGAGCTAGCTGGTGGAAGGAACAAGCCACATCGCAAGGCAATTACTGCTGACACCAGGGGCTGTCTGGTTCCTGCCCAGTTACACATCTGTCTCACCTGTTATGTGATGGTGTATGTAAAGTCCTACCTTCTTTTCAATTAGTCAGTGTTCCTTCTCCACTTCCCTCTTTCACTTAAGTGGCTGACGGCCGCTCATTGCGAGGACCTCTGTTTTGTTTATGTTTAAAGGAGGAGAGAGTGCACAGATCTGCTCTGGAAATTTCGAGGCTGTGAGTCCAGCAGCAGGTCTTTCTAGGTGAAGGATCTCTGAGTGGCTAGGCTTTGCACTTATCTCTGTCTGCCTTTGAAGTGACTGCCTGCTGTCTGGTAGCTTTGTGCATTCAAAAGCCTGCCTCTGCTCATCTCTGCGGTAAACAATGCCTGCTCCAGTTTTTCCCCAGGAGTAATTATCCTTTTCTATTTACATAGAAAGGCTGTCCTCAGAATGGACATCAATGCTGACTCCTTAGAGTACTGTGCTGTGCTGGTCTGGACTGCATTCACTGCTAATTATGCTGAGTTCTCCCCAATCACTCTGGTCTTCTCAACTAAAGCACATTGTGTAATTGGAATTTACATTGTGTCATATTACACAGGGGTTATGACACGGGCAATTGGATTTTGACATTATGCTTTCATGGTTTCTCCCTTAATGGTGTGCAGGTGAAGGGAAGCAGCCGTGGATGGACCTCTAGGAGTGAAGGATGTGAACCCATCTTTTCAGGCCCAACTCTTGACAAAGTCATGCAGATGACTTGTTCTGAGTGATCAGCGGCTCCTGTAAGAAAACCATTACAACTTAAGCCTTTGGGTTATTTCCATTCTTATATGAGGTAACCCGCGTTTATTAATTACTAGTTAGGTGACTCACACTTCTTGTTTTGACCAAAGGCAACTAGCCGTCAGCTTTATGACACAGATACACTCAAGATCATTTCCTCAGAGGAATATTCAAGACCTGAAGGAGTCTCCTGATGTCTGAGTCATCCACATATTTGTGGCTGCCCCTATACTATTAAATTCAGTAATGCAGAGTTAAATTGATGCAATGTTGTTTAGGGGATGTTTCTGTGGTATGCAAATGTATTTTCATTAATTAGGATATTAGTTCTAGAACCTCACAGATAAGGTAGTAAGGCAAACCTACTCACACAATCTTGAAGGTCAGTCAACAGGATGAAAAGAAACAGGCAGCTTGAACTATTGATATATCTCTAACATACTTGAAAATGTGTTAGAATCCTCCAGACTCAACGGTAAGAAACACTGCAAAGACTGGTTCTTTATTTGAGTGGATACTTTTGAGTGCCCTAGAACTGTTTGACATTTACAAAGGGATGAGGACTGTTCAAGGCTGTCCAGATAAGGAAGATATCCGTTTCCATGCTCATACTACTTCATGGCAGTAACTGCTGTCCAAAACCTGAGCTGGTGTGTGCAGGGGATCATGCAAAAAAGCATTTGACAGTGATCAGAGCAAACTTTCAGGCCAGTGCTGAGCCCCTCTGAAGTTAACATGTCTTAGTAAGGGGATTAGCCCTTTTCATAGTTATGCTGTGGGTTTTCAGCTGGAGCTGCTGTACGACCAGCAAATCCAGGAGCAGAGAGTTGGAATAGAGACAATGGCACAGATATAAAGCCTGGCCAGCTCTTCAGCAGGCCACAGACACAGGGACGTGATACATCTATGGGATGAGTCTGAGAAGTGGATTCCTACCTTTGGGAAATATGAACTAAAGAGAAAACACAATGGATAGCCAGAGAGCACTGCCCTCAACAGGGAGACAGAGTGGATCTACTTCTTTCCTCTCTTCCTTTCTTGGCTATTCTTCATCTTAGGTTTTGTTACCAAACCAAGTCAACTTTGCCGCATACTACACCAGTCACCAGAATGAGTTCTGTAACAGAGGAAGAGTTTGTTTTCAAGGAGGGTGAAGGTGGTGGTGAGAGACTCTCAGATCCCACATCCACCTGTCTGCCCCACAGCTTCAGGATATTTGAGAGGCAGAAGTAGGTGGAAGGTGACCGATTGGAGGTGACAGTCAGTGGTCCTTAGTCCTGATGAGTCTCCATGTCTTTTCCCAGAGTGCACACTCATGAAATGAGGCTGTTGACTTGATCCTCTCACTGCAAAGGGTCACCTATCAGATACTTGTGTAGGCTGTAACCAAAAGTCTTTGGCTTCATTAAAGTAATTTTCAAGTATGATAAAAGTATTTTGCCATTTCTATTCTCAGGACCCATGTGTGTCATAGGATTAGCATATTCTCATGCATATTTGAAATCATATAATCTAGGATTGCCTGTAATTTATAAAGCAACATAAACACTACATAAATAGTTGCCATATTATATTGTTTATGAAACAAGAAAAGAAGCCATATATATTCAACACAAACAAAATACATCTTAAAATATGTATTTTTGGCCAAAGCTTGGTTGAATCCAACAAGGAAAGACCAGTTTCTTTGGAGAGGTGATGTTAGTCTCTTGTCTTTTTTGCTTCCTCACACATATATCTTCTGGCTCTTCCCTATGGCCTGAATCACCTCTCACTTCCACTGGTCTTCTGAGCATCCTACCTAAGGCTCTTTCTCAATGCTGGCCGACTGGATCTTCTGATCATCCAAGCCATGCCATGTCAGTTTCTTTAATAGTTTCAGTAATAACTCATTTGGATCGTCAAAAAGTAAAGATGTGTCTTAGGGTAACTATTACTGTGATGGAACGCCATAGCCAAAATACCTTGGGGAGGAAAGGGTTTACTTCTTTCATAGTTCCATGTTCATCATCAAAAGTAGCAAGGGTAAAAGCTCAAGCAGGGCAGGAACCTAGAGGGAGAAGCTGATGCAGAGGTTATGGTGGGATGCTACTTACTGGCTTGCTCATCATGGCTTGCTCCCTCTACTTTCTTAAAGAACCCAGGACAATGAGTCGGGGATTGGCACCACCCACAATGGACTGGGTCCTCCATTATCAATCACTAATTAAGAAAATGTTCTACAGACAGCTCTTATGAAGGCATTTCCCCCATTGAGTTACCATCCTTTCAGATAGCTCTAGTTTGTGTCAAGTTGATGTAAAATTAGGTATCATAAGAAGATTGGATTTTTGTGTGTTTATACTGATTTTTATTGAGATTACTATGACTTAGACACAGCTATTGCCATTTCATTGAGTATCAGTGTTGTTTATATCAGGCCATATTTTAAAAGGTTGGCTCTTTTCAGGCCATTTATCCATCTACACCTGTCTAAAGCATACCTATCTTGCTGTGAATGGGACTCCTGTACTCATATCAAAAGTACTAGGGGGCACAGATTATAAACTTTTAAGGCTGTCCTTGTGCTCCTGTCTTGCTGTATATTTGCTTGTGCTTCTAGCCATGTTGTAGGACAATCTACCACTATCACATTCCTAAGCCAGTAAAAGCCCTGAGTGCATCCTAAATATCTATCATTGTACCCACAGATAAGTATAGCTCTTACTGCTCATCAAAGAACCTTCTGTTTTGCAAGAGATGGACACCATCACAGAAATGTACCAACACAGAAATGGTAAAAAAAAAAAAAAAAGAAAAGAAAAGAAAAAATGCAAAGAACAACTCTGCTGGCTAGATTTCATGTCAACTAGCCCCAGGCTAGAGTCACATGAGAGGAAAGAGGAGAGCCACAGTTGAGTGAAGGCCCCCACCAGATTAGGATGTTGACAAACCTGTGATGCACTTTCTTTGTTTTTGATGAGTTAAGGCTCAAGCCATTGTGGATGGTACCACTCCTGGGTTGGTGGTCCTTGGTGCTAGAAGAAAGCAGATTGAGCAAGCCAGGGAGAGCTAGCCAGTGAACAGCACTCCCCTGTGGACTCTGAGTCAGTTCCTGCTTCTATGTTTCTGCACTGACATCTTAGGATAAAATAAATCCTTTCTTTCCCAAGTTGATCTTGGTCATGGTGATTTATCACAGCAGTAGAAACCCTAACCAAGTCGATAACAGACCAGGAGCCCCAACTGATATATGTATAATACACCTATGGGTCTGAAAACCTTCTGGCAGTGGGGTCAGAAAGACAGTAAGAGCAGGGGACTACAGCATTTGTTATGAGATAGTGTTTCTGTTTTCTGCAGGCCAATGTTACTAAATAAGTAAGTTTTCATCAGTACTAATAGTTGCAAATTGATCTCATTTGAGATTTGTCCTTTGCTGCTGACAAATTTTATGAGGAATTTTAATGATTCTTTCCCTTTTTTATCATGTTAATTTTTGAAACATAGACATAATACCTACTTCTGAGACTACTGATGAATGTATTTACTTCTGAAAATCTCAAGCCCAATGAGAACATGTTCTACTCTAGCACAGTGGTTCTCAACCTTCCTAATGCTGTGACCCTTTAATATGGTTCCTCATGTTGTGGTGACCCCAACTATAAAAATATTTCATTGCTGCTATTTCATAACTATGTATGAATTGTAATGTAAATATATGATTGCAGGATATCTGATATGTGACACCCAAAGGGATCATAACTCATAAGTTAGAACTATTGCTTTTGCTTGTAAAGAAAAAAAAGGATTCAATATTATGTCATCACATATGTGGGTCTCTATTTCTATTTCCTTTAATTTAAAGAGCTGCATTTCCCCCTTGATGTGGGATTCCTTTCTGTATGCTATGAATATGTTTTATTACCATTGGTTAATAAAGAAGCTGCTTGGGCCTATGGAGGGCAGAATATAGCTAGCCTGTAAAACTAAACTGAATTCATGGAAAAAAAAGGTGGAATCAGGCAGACACCATGGAGCTGCCCAAAAAGCCAGGTGTGAGTGCATCCCCTTCCTCCAGGAAAGTGAGGATCTGCCAATGAAGACCTAATTGGCATTTTGAAGAACTTTGGGAGTGGAAACATGGTGTTGATACTTCCTCCTATCTCTGCTTTCTTTCAGCATAATTACTTTGGTTGTATATAGTGTGCCAGCGGTTCATTTTTTTCATAATTAAGTAGAATTTCATATTACTTGTGAACTGAGTCTTATTGTTCCATTCACCAGTGCATGAACATTTAGTGGGTTCTAGTCTTGGGTCTTCCATAATGCCTGAAAGGGCTACTCCTCGACAGTGTTTGCATGAGTGCGTAGTAGCTAACCTTTGTGAAATGCTCAGAAGTAGAACCTAGCAGAAGTAGAAGTAGTCCTGTGGTACCTGTGTTTGAATTTCTTTTTTCTTTTTTTGGTTTTCGAGACAGGGTTTCTCTGTAGCTTTTGGAGCCTGTCCTGAAACTAGCTCTTGTTGACCAGGCTGGCTTTGAACTCACAGAGATCAGCCTGCCTCTGCCTCCCGAGTGCTAGGATTAAAGGCGTGTGCCACCACCACCCCACCTGTGTTTGAATTTCTAAAAGAACTGTACAACTTTCCAAATCAATGCTTGGTGTTAGCAGTCTTTGAACTTTTACTCTGATTTTGGGTTTGTACTGATGTTTCTTGGAACCTTAATTTGAAACTCTCTTATTCAGAAAGTCATTTTTTTTTTTGGAGTTAGGGTCCTCCTCTATAGCTCAAACTAATCTTAAACTGAACTCACAAGCCTCCTGCTTCAGCCTCCTGAGTGTTGGAGTACCATGTATGTGCCACCAGGAATGGCGTAAAAGTCCCTTGATGTGCGTTTTTAATTTTCTGTGATCTTTTTAAACACTGCCTTTCTAAATACTGTATTTCTTTCTCATTTTGTTTATCTGTATAATTTCATTTCTATATGAGTATAGCAAACAGTTCAGTGTCGTGTACTTTGCATTTCAATTTCTAAATGAACTTCTATCTTCCAGTAAAGTTTATAATTTTTATTGATTTGCATGTTGAATGTCCAAACTAAACCCAACCCAAAGTTTTTATCCATATTCCCCCCTTCCCCTCCCTATCTCCTTTCCCTCCTTCATCTCCTCTTTCGTTTTTGAAACAGGGTCTCACTATGTCAGTTTGACTGGAGTGTGTGTACAATGCTCTGTCCTTTAACTTGCTTCGTCCCTCTGTATCTGCCTCCTGAGGCCTAAGATTATCAATGTCCATTACTCCTGCTGGCATCCATTTGCTCCTTGAGTATTCTTTGACATTGCTTCAGTGCTCTTATTCCTGGTAAATGCTGTGCATTATTGGATGCATAGGTAACTTTATTTTTCATATAATATTCAGTTGCTTTAGCATGAATTGTTCCCATTCGTAGTTGTAAAGATTATTGGATCAAATATACCTGGGGCTGCTTTTAGGTTCTCTCTTCTGATGTACTTCTGTGTTATCTGTTTTTAATTTTACTAATATCACAGTCTTCAAATAAGATGATAATAATTTTCCATCTCGATTCTCCTTTTGTACATATTCTTCATCTAGCTTGTTTAAACCCCTACATAAATTTTAGAATTAGATTCTCATCATGTGAGCATTTTCTACCAAAAGCATAAGAGAATTTAAGTGGAATTGAATTGAACATTGAGATCAAATTGAAGAGTAATACTGAGCATTTTAATTTAGGAAATTAGTATTTCTATTATATACCTTAATATTTTTAATTATTTTGTATTTCTAGGAGATACTGTAGACAACATTTTAATCTAGGTTTCTAATCTATATAAATACACAAAATTATATTAAATTTTATGGATTTGTCTTATTATATCTAAACTTTTCTAAGTTTACCTATTTCCAGGGTTTTTTTTTTTTTGCTTAGAATTTTCCTTTTTTGAAACAAAGTGTCCCTGTGTAAACTGACCTGGCCTGACCCTAAACTCCCATCTTATCTTTCTGAGTCAGGTGTGTGCCACCACACTGTCTAATAGGATTTTTACCATAAACAATAAGACTCTCTACATATATGGAATCTAGTTTCTTCTTCTCTTTGTCTGCTCTTTCTGTCTTTTTTTTTTAAACAGTAGTCAGGATCTCCTCTAGGAAGTTTAACTAAAATTGGGAAACTTAGGAATCATGACTATATTCCCCCTTTTTGGATGCTATTTTAGTCTGGGGTATTCATCATTTTATTGGACCCCTATAATTGATTGTTAGGGTGGTACATTATTATGAAACTATCTCTCACATTCTAATAGACTGGAACATTTGCAACTTACTTAAGAATACACCTTGAGACCACTTAAGACTTAAGGCTGTTATCTTGCTGTCTATTCACTTTGTTCAAACTGCCTTTAAGAGAACAATGCAACAACCAACCTTATTTGTCTTGAATTGCCCATGTAATCAGCTTTTAAACTTAAGCAAATAGATAATTTTTTTATTTTTCCATGTTCCTGACCTGGAGTCATGCATATGTGTGTATTTTTGTGCTCTGATAATCATTTGCTGAAATCAGCTAATAGGATGAAAGTATCCACTATAAATGCTGAAAACATCATACAGACGCTACTTGGTGATGGTATGTTTGGAGTACTGTTTGTTATCTGGGTCAGTTGGGGGTAATCAGCGTCAATTAAGTTTCAACACCTGTAAAACTCTTAAAAAATTCGTTTAAGTACCTCATTGCTTCCCTTAGGATGCTTTCTATACTTGTCAACAAGACCATTGTCTTAGTCAGTGTTCTAGTGTTCTGAAGAGATCCCAAGGCCACACCAACTCTTATAAAGGAACATGTTTAATTGAGGCTTGCTTTCAGTTTCAGAGGTTTAGTCCATTATTGTCATGGTAGGGAGCATGGTGGCATGCAGGAAGACATGGGCCTGGAGAAATAGCTGAGAGTTCTACATACAGATCCGCAGGTAACTTGGAGAGAGAGCAGGAGGAAAAGAGAGGGGAGTGGAGAGGAGGGGGAGGGGAAAGGAGAGGAAGGGGGAGGGCCCTCTAGGCCTGGCTTGGGCACTTGAAACTTCAAAGCCCACTGTGGTGACACTCTTCCTTCAAGGCCACACCTCCTAATCCCTGGCAGGTAGTGCCACTCCCTGATGATTAAGAATTCAAGTACATACATCTATGGGGGTCATTCCTACTCACCCACCACAGGTGTCAAAATCCTTTGTTAGGAACAGACCACAAACATAGAAAAGACAGACTGAGACATTAAAATAGGCATAGAGAAACAAAGTCTGACTCATAGAGCAGAGTTAGCAGAGGTAGGCCTGAAATCATAGGCAACGAAGAGACAGAAGACAGAGGAAGATAAGCGGATAATTCGAATTCAGGCTCACTATTGATCAACCTACTCCAAGAGGAAATCTCTGATTTCTTTACTATAACATGATTACATATTGGGAACTCTGAGTTTAATCACTAATGTGTATGACTGATGCATACCTTTATTTGATAGATTCTAAAGCCATAGCTAAGGATGAGTAAGAAATAAGTATGTGGCCAATATGGACTAACTGAAATTAACCAATGTGTTGTTGTCATAGTGAACGCATTTTGATAATTATGAAATTGAGGTAACTTCGAGTACTTAGACAATTCCTCTTTGAATATAATTTGTATGATTTATCAGTTTCACATATTTTATCTAGTTTTCAGATTGTAGTTGCCAAGTTAGTTTTGCACCTACGTAAATGGACAGTTTCATTCCTGCTTAGGAAGCGTATTTGTAAGGCTTCTCTTTTACAGCATGGTTTGCTGCCCACGCTTCAGTAAAATAATTCCCCATCCACGTTCAGCTAAGCATCCCAAACTACACTCAACCCAACAAATACGCACAAACAAAGACACATGAAACTGGGAGAATAGCTTGTTGGGAAGAAGGAAAGGTTTGTTGGGAGATGCTAACGGTGTATGAAAATAGAATTGAAACAGGTTTTCCTGTCATCTCTCTTCTGAAAACATGTATGTAATATACCATGCCTTCCTGAGTGCTTGGCATAATACAGTTCAGCACTGAAGATATCGGGGCTGGAAACACTGTGTGAAATTTTCTCGGTGGGAATTTAAGTGTCTATTGCAGGTACTTGGCTATTCAGATTCTTTGATCGCGTGTCAGATTTGTCATAGTTGACAAGGACGTTGTTCATTTTATGCAGATTGTCAAATTCACTGAGATGATACCAAATTATCTTTTTCTGATTTTGAAGCCTGATTTTTTTTTTTAGTGATTTTTGTAGTTATTTCAGATGTTTGGTCTACTTTGCTCTTGAACAGCCTGGTTAAGTGTTTATTAGTTTGTTTACCTTCAAATAATTTACCTTTGATTTTGTTAACTCAACCTGGGACATCATTCATGCTATAAGTTTTATACTTCATATGGAGTCTTTTAACAAGATAATGGTCTCAATATGATGAGGTCATGTGTATCATTATTGCTTTAAGCAGTCATATCTATCTATCTATGGAAGAGGGAAAATTTATTCAAATAT